>JAQIXL010003429.1:0-10403 GCA_034700245.1 Poikilolaimus oxycercus
ACCTCTTCGATCTAGACCGAAGGAGCTGTGCTCATGAAGAATGCCGTTGGAAGTATGACCCGAAGTGAGACGATCGCTTCGTTGGCTCCAGGTTGGGATATGTTTCAAGATCTTCAAATGATCAAATTCAGGGTTTGGCATGATCGACGCTTCCCTGTTCCCAATCTACATCGGCTTCGGCGCCTGTCCCACCCTTCTCCTCTCAGCCAACGTCATGTCAGCTCCGGCCATTCTGGCCGTCTCCAAGATTGTGTCTCCAGAAGTTCAACGCTCAAAACAGAAGGATATGTCCAGCTTCCATTTTCCTCCTTGGTTTGAACTTCTCGTTACCGTACCCTAAGGCTTTCAGCGAGGACAACTCGGTGCTCGAGGCTCTTTCAAATGCTGCCGCCATGTCTGTTCGGGTCGTCTTTGCCATAATCGCGAATCTCATTGTATTCCTGGCCTTGATTGCCTTCATCGATGCGACTATTGAGTATCTAGCCGGGAGGGTGGGCTACAATGACGTCACTTTTGATGTGAGAGCCTATTACCTTTTACCGCAGTTTCAGAAACTTATGGGCTATGCCTTCTTTCCAATTGCTTATGTGATGGGTGCCAGTGATGCACCAGACTGGGAAACAAGAAAAGAGGAGATCCTCAAGGTAACCGTATTATAGTGACACTTATCATACTTCAGGTTGCCCAACTCATCGGATCAAAGACCATTCTCAACGAATTTATTGCTTATCAGAAGATGTCGGACATGTTGAAGAACGGAGAACTTTCGGTGAGAGGGAGATAACAAGGTGCAAATAAGTTTTAGTCTCGAGGTCAGATGGTTGCCATCTACGCATGTTGCGGCTACTCGAACATCTCACAGATCGGCACTCAATTGGGAATCTTTGCGGGAATGTGTCCGAAGAAGAAGAAACTCTTCGCTGAGGTTGGATCTTCTGTGAAAGAGCTTCTAGGATTACGGTAGATTGCGATGAAAGCACTTGCCATTGGATGCATTGCGTGTTTGATGACAGCTTGTGTGGCGGGTGAGGAGGCAAAACTTGATGAAGATGAGTTTCAGGCTCGATTCTGAGTGATGACAATGGATGCATGCCGTCGGGGGCATCGGATGATTGTCTGGATGTTTCGACTATTCCAACAAGATTCTTGAGACGGTAGACTTGAGTGCTCAAATGATTCACTTGGAAGAAAATAAACTATTTGCTTGATGTAAATACTATGGGCCACTCTCTAGGCTGAAGTATAGCAAATTGTGTGAGAGGGGAAAAGTTTATGTGTAAACCTCGCGATTTCAGCATCTTTTTGTTTTATCATCCAGAACAAAGTGCAACATGTCAGTCAGCCTGTAAAGAATCATCGGAATATTCCACTTTACAATATTGTACAAGATCTCTACTCTCCCACTTTCAACCAAATGCTGTCATTGGTTAGTCGAATTCCGCAAACAAGTGGCTTGTCTACTTGCTTGCTTATTAGAATCCACGCATTAGCGTCTGTGTAAGTGAACTCAGCAAGGGAGAGGTGCTCCTGAGAAATTCCATGGAGAAGGATGTCTTCCAAGTTAGAATAAACTTGTTCAAAAGTAATGAAAAGCCTGCGAATCTTTCTCTTTCCCTCTAGCCACAAATGAATGAGGCGATTGACAGCTTGAGGTGTGATTCTTGTCGGCACCGAGTTCAAAATAAGCAACTCGAGACGTGAGTTAAGCAAGAAATCATCGTTAATGAGACCGGCCAAATCGTTCACATCCATCTTCGTCGCAACCAGACGCAACAGTTGACGGACCTTTGAATGATGAAGGAATTCTTCTGAAACTCGAACTTCCTTTTTTCCTAAAAAGCATAGAATTCTTAGCACAGGCATTGCCTCCAGAATCTCTAACAGTAATGCTTGATTTTTCTTCATAACGATATTTTTAAAAAGCAAACTTTTGCTACCACGAAGACAATTACATTGCATGATAAGTTTGTGAAGGTATTCGAGAGGTAGATTCGTGTTGAGGCCCTTCAGATCGTAGTGCAACAGTATGTGAGCCAGAAGTTGAAGCAATTCAGAGAAGAGACGCTCACAGTTACCGTACTTCGTCTTGAGTTTAAAAGTTCTCGTGGGAGTCTTGGAGAAATAAAAAACGGAATCTCCTAGCTGGAAAGGTTTTTCAGGTCCAGTCTTCCATTCACAATCCTCAACAAAGTTGAAAAGAAGAAATATGCCTTCTGCTTTCGACAGAATGATCTGAATCGGGCAATTGAACTTTTGAAGAAGGCGGGCATTTTGAGCCAGAAACTGATAAAAATAGGAACATGAAGAAGCAAGTCGGCAGAGTTCGGATGGTACGAGAAGTTGACAAACATGATGAAGTACATGAGTTGGTAAACGAAAAAGTAACATTGCCCTTGAATGATTCGGTTCACGTGCACAGACGCCGGTTCCGTTCTGCAGAATCTGGGAGGATGGTTTCAGGAAGCGACGACGCACATATCGAAAAAGGTCGTCCAACCAACGAGGCGGCATCGCATAACCAAGTCAGGCAGGTAAGTGTGTCTGTGAGCAAACGAATGTTCAATGGACCGGTCTCATTAGCACATCCATTTTTCTATCTCAATTATCATCTGCCTCGGCAAGAGTCGTGACATGTATTGAGGTGAGGAGAGGAGAACTAGGCGAAGAGCCTCCTTTGTTTTCCGATGAGTCGCTGGACTCTTGTTCGGGACTCTCAAGTCTCTGCCAGTTCTATAATTCTCTTCATGAATGATCATTAGAGAAACTTCGACCTTTTCTTTCTTCTCAATCTTCTCCAGGCGACGCAATAAGCATTCACTGGATTGATTCCTCTACTGTTGCCTTGGAGAACCAACAACGTGAACTGACACCGTCGTCACCGACACTCGCTTCTTTCGAGGAGCTTTTACGGTTGTCGAGCTTCTTCTCTCTCCGCTATGTGGCGCTTCAAAGTTTTTCTTGTGTTTCTTGCCCTCGTTGCCATGATATCGATGACCGTCGCTCAAAACGATCATCGCGACTATCTCTCGATGGAGAAATGCGAAATGTTTTGCGAGGATGATTGTCGAAAGATAAACCCCCGTATCTATCACACCTACAAGTGTGTCCCTCGAGTCATCTGTAAGATCAACATGGTTCGCTGTGTCTGCGCCTTCTTCGACTGGGATGAGGCGATGAAGAATATCGATCCGTGCTATTGACAGTTTTACTTAAAGTATAAACCGAAATGCGTTGCTTCGAGGAAAAGACTTATTCCAAAATGCTTTCATCGACTGCAAAATAGTTTCCGCTGTCAACTTTCGCCTGAGAATGAGAAAGAAACTCTCCATTATAGTGCAGGATGAGAGAGAATATTAGCGACAGTCTCCAATTTCAAAGGAACGCTTTCTGGGGGATTAAAAGGAGCGTGAAGGAGCAATTCCATTTCAGAAGTAACATTATCCTCCATGAAACTAGTCTAATTTGCGAGATGGACAACGTGGCACTCAGCGTTTCACGATTTTCACCACAGAGAAGAGCCTCCTTTGGAACCATTTTCGTTGTTCCCCCGTGGAAGAACCTGGAGGAAATGAATGACTCAAACCCTCGTCGTCCTTAGGCGGTGGACGTGGCGGTTCAGTTCTTTCTCCTTCCTCGTCTCGCAGTCCCTTCGAATTTTACGGACTATTTAGGATTGTATCGATGCTGAGGAAGTTCGGCGTCTTCCTCTGCCTCCTCGGCACCATACGAGGATCTTCATCGCCGAGCGGTTGGTTGCCTTTCCAGATCTCATTCCCCTCGTTCAATGTTTCAGAAAGCTGCCCTGACGAAGTTCACTGGAAGAAGGATCTCTACAAGCAAGAGCAGGAGCAAAAGGAGGTGGACAAGTGTGACCATGAAGTGAAAGCCGATCTCGTAATCGAATTCCTCAAAGTGCAGATGGTGAGCTTTTAGCTAAACGAAAAGCTACTTCTTGAAGAAGGGCGAGAAGGCGAACGACGAGGCTTCGGTGAGCCTTCGTATGAATGTGGTAAGTTTTCTCTGTAAGAAAAGGAAAGACGCGGTTTAGACTGGGAAGGACAGACATATTGGGTGGTCCGTGAATCAGTCGAGTCTTCCTACAATCTCAATCTCATCCAAAGCTGCCATCCTTCCAGAAGTTCGACTTCTTGGAAGGTTTGTCTTTACCAAGTCGCTCACCTAAATTCTAGCGACGAGGAGAAAATCTTAAACTGGAGGGACGCGAAGGTGGACCCGAATGGTGTCATCACGATGAGCACATCAGTTGTAAGTTTGCTGACAATGAGACGATTGTTGAATGACGTTAATAGAACCTCGGCACGCGATGCTCTTCGAATCTTGCCGACCACCCGTTCCACTCGCGTCTCTGCCTTCTGGAGTTCGTTGTAAGAAGCCCATCCTCAGCTAAGTGGATCTTCGATCGAATCAAGGTGCTCTCTCGGGAGGCAAGCTTTTCAGTTCTTTATTGTTTCTATTTTGTTCATCTTTTTCTCCATGAAGTCTTGAGTTTCAGGATCCGAACACGAACTTTATGGCTCGAGAAGCCTTCTCGCGCCTCGTCAGCGCTTCGAACAAGGACGCCATCTACCACGTGTTTCATGTAAGTGAAGATTGTTATCAAGCTATACAAATCATTCGGAACCATTCTAAAGCTCCGATCTCTAGTACAATACAAGATTTGAAAAGAGAGAAAATCGATCTAAACCAAAGCGAAAATGCTTACAGCGAGATTTTGCAGCTAATCGTTGACATTCAGGTCGCTGATCACATCCCGCACAAAGAAGTGTTGCGAACGATCGTCCCGAGTGTTCTCGTCGTGATCGTCCACATGGTAGCCCTGCTCATCCCTTTGGAAGGCGTGACCGATCCGTTCAAGGTAGCTTCTTCATTCAGTGTATTTCTTCCCTATCTTTACATTTCTTTCATCTCACAAACAGATTTTTGTCTTCAGGTACTCGGAACCCTCATCGCACTCTTCACAATCAGTCTACTGCCAGGATGTGCCGGCGACGTTCCCTTCACTACACAACCTACCCTTCTCAGTACGTTCGATCTACATACTTCTCAACCTTTGTTGTTGTTGTTTTTCAGGTAAGTTCTGCGTCGCCCAACTGGGCTTCCTCTTCATCTACAGCGCGATCTACTTCGGCCTCGCCCTCCTCGTTCACACTTTCACCAACTGCTCGGTGCGAGTCCCGACTGTGGCCCGCGAGATGTTCTGTCTGGGCGAGCCCAAGCCGATTCCCCGCCCGCGATCACCGCCACCTCGATGGTCGCTGGCCGCATTGGCCGCTGGCAACGGCGCGAACGATGAGATCGTCGAGTGTCTCGAGGCGATCAAGGGAGTCATCATCGACAACTCGCAGGCTTGTTTGAAAAAAGCTATATCCATTCTTGTGCTCAGGTCCCGGGAGTCATCGAGACGGAGTGGCGCCAAGTGCTCCACCGTGCCCAAGTCGCCTTCTTCGTGTTCATTGGTCTCGTCTACGCTTTCTTCTGTCTCCTTTTCCTTCTCCCGCCGGCGAACTCGAGACTCTCGACGGAACTCCTCGAACGTCTTCTCCCGTAAAACTACTGACTTTGGGTCTTCCTCAACGCTTTGCTCGGGAATAACACACGCTTTCTGAACGAGCTTGCCTTCTTCTGTCTTCATTTATATTATCCTCACATCACATCACATATGAGTCGAATTGTAACACTCTCTCTTTCCTGCTCCCGTATCCTGTCTTAAGATTTAATATGTATCAGCCATTGTCTCTTTTTTTGGGTTTTGGATCCCTTTTCGAAAGTATCGTATAAGATAACTTAAATCCATGCGCTACTTATGGAGTGATCGAAATAAAAACTCTTCATAAATGATTGTATCAAATGGAGGCTTCTGTGATAGGTAATCAAAGTCTTTCTCACCGAGCCTCTCTATACGTGGAAGACAGTGTCTCCGTTGCAATCTCTCCTCTCTTCCGGAGGCAAACATCGGCGGCGTGAGAAATTTCTCTCTTGGCATATGACATTGTAAAATTCTCCTTCTCTCCCTCGTCTAAGGACGACGAGGCTTTGAGTCATTCATTTCTCCAGGTTCCCCCAGGGGGAACGAGGAAAATGGTTCCAACGGGTCCAATAACTCATTCATCAAAAAAGGGAAAGGCTCGTGGACAAAAAGCAATCGTGTTGGTCCAAACGATCCACAGGCGTCTCACTCTGACAATGAGCATCTAAGAACTGTTGCCTTCTTCTCTTCGGCCGTTCTCTCACCTAGAGGTTTTGTGTAAACCAGGCGCAGCTACGGGGCAATTCGCTATGCCCTAACATCCGTAACTGACTGACTTCGAACTGAATAGTTCCATCTTTGAGGTCAGAAAACCTCCAAGACCTTGGCCCTTGTCTTGTGTCTAAATTTTGGAACGCCGGGTTCGCCCGGCAAATTCGATATTTGAGTTTAGTGTTGTTTCAGAGGATTGTTTAGCAAGAGAGCGAAGTGCTAACGACGTCTGGCTTTATGTTTTGCCTTCTTACTTCAGCCTTATCTTACTTGGCTCAGAGGTTGTGCTTGTGGACCATTTAGAATCGATATGCTTCTTCGTTTGCCGAATAACCTGGCTCACCATGTCTGCCTGTTCCTTTCACCATACGACCTCTTCCGGCTTGCTTCTTCATGCTCGCACTTCTATCAGTTCCGAGCTCGAAATGCCCACTCTCTCCAAAAGTACAAGCTTCCGGTTCAAATCCTTTTGTCGAATGCAGAAGGCATCTTTTTCATTTTCAACTCGGTTGAAGACTGTGAATGGGAAACGGGTCCCGAAGAGCCTTTCGAACTTCAAGATGCTGTCTTTCATTTCTCCAAGACGCCGACGCGAACCTTTCGACTCAAGACAGCATACAGTAACTGGGAGCACCTGTTTTCCGAACTGCAGCAGCTTTTTAGTCTCATATTTCGGCACTGCGAAGTAAGAAAGATCAACACGAATCTTCCTCTTGAAAGGTTCCACGACCTAGTAATGCATTGTGACAGCTTTACAAGTTGCCGAAGCCTTACTATGAGCAACCGCGTTGTAGTGCAAAATCAAACTTTACTCTTACAGATCTTGAAGCGAATGCCCTCTCTATTTATATTTTGCTTCCTGGGAGAGGAACTTCGGCTTTCATCTGAATTCATACAGTATCCGAGGTTTCTTCAGCTGCGTCGTCTAATCGTGAAGAATAGAGATGCGAACGATTTGGCCAGTTTCATCGACGACCATTTTCTTCTAAATTCCCACCTAGAATTGTTGGTGCTGAGTTCAGCTCCAACTAGAATAACGCCTGAAGCCGTCAATCGCCTAATTCACCTGTGGATGAGCGGAAAGAGAAAGCTTTGGAAGATTTGTATAACTTTTGAGCAATCGCATCCGGGCTTGGAAGACATTCTTTTTCAGGGAATCCCTCAAGAACAACTTTCATCTGAAGAACTTAGATGGACTCTAAAAAAGAAGAACCAAAAAGCCAATCCACTAGTCTGCACACTTGCACCTGGCAACGACTGGGTGATGCTCGAAGTTGGAGAATAGACTTATGACTCATTTCAAGAGTTTCCGTTCGCCGGAACTGAAATAAAAGACACTTCTCGGTTTCAATCGCACGGTGATAAACAAATTCAATTTGTGGTTCAGTCTACCCAGCGAGTAAACCTTTATTCGTCAGTTCCAAGGTCTCTCATTGATTAACTCGTGTGCTTCTTGTTGCTGGTTCACCTCTGTTTCAGACTTGTTGTTTTAGCTGCACTCTGGAGTCACACTTGTTAGCTTTCAGGCGTTACATAGGTCGCATCAAACTTTTCCACTCGTACATTTCACAGTCTCTATTTCAGACTGGCAGTGGGTCGAAGTGTAATCAGATCATCATGACTTGAAAGTGCCATTGTGCAAATGACACTCGGTTTCAAAGAAGCCATTATAGTGTCATTGCTCTTTGTCCCTATGAAATTTTGCTTCGCAGCATGTGAGGCATGGAAGTGCTAATAGAGCGCCTGGGCTGAGCAGAGACATTCTTCGACGTTCAACAGGCCTACTCAAGGGTACAATGCTTCTTCGTTTGCCGAATAACCTGGCTCATCATGTTTGCCAATTCCTTTCACCATCCGACCTCTTCCGACTTGCTGCTTCGTGCTCGCATTTTTACCAGTTTCGGACTCAGAATGCGAAATCCTTCCAGAAGTTCGATTTCCCGGTTCAAATCCTTCTGTCGAAAGCAGAGGGCATCTTTCTCATTTTCAACTCAGTTGAAGACACTGAGTGGGAAACGGGTCCTGAGAAGCCTTTCGAAATTGAAGGCTCAGTCTTTTATTTCTCCAAAACTCCCACTCGGACTTTTCGACCCAAGACGGCTTACTGTAACTGGGAGAGCCTTTTGCCCGAATTGCATCAACTTTTCGCTCACATATTGTCGCACTACGATCTGAAGGGTCTCAACACGAATCTTCCTCTTGAATACCTTCACAAGCTTATCATGCAATGTGAATCTTTCAGCTGTTTTCATCTTACGTTTAGCAATCGCGTTGTGGTGCAAACTCAAGCACTTCTCCTGGAGATCCTGGAACGATTGCCCTTTTTAGAGATTCTACGTTTGTTGGGAGAAGAGCATCGGCTTTCTATGAACTTCCTTGATCATTCGAAGATCCTTCAATTGCATCGCTTAATAGTCAAGAAATCGGAGGCCAACAACTTAGCCAGTCTAATAAGCGACGACTTTCTCTTTACCTCAAACCTCTCCTTCTTGGTGTTGGAATCAGCGCCAACTCGGATCACGCCTGAAGCCGTCAATCGCCTAATTCACTTGTGGCTGAGCGGGAAGAGAAATATTGTCAAATTTTGTATCACATTTGAGTTGCCGCATTCGACCTTGAAAGACATTCTATTTCAAGGAATTCCACAGGAGCAACTTTCAACTGACAATGAACAACGTGAATGGACTCTAATCGGGAAGCCCGAAGGTCAACGAGTAGTTTGCAGAATTGCGCCGAGAAACAGCTGGATTATGCTCAAAGTTGGTGAATAATCTTCTCGGTTTCATCGCTTGAACTAAACTGTAACAAAACAATTCATACAATAGACCAGACGGGAAAAGACCTGCAGCGATAAACACAAGCATTCCCATTTTTATCAATTGTGGATCTTGACTCGTATCGGCTGCATGTTGTGGTTTCAGGCTTCTCATGATAGGCTTTCAATAAAATGACAAGTGTTAGTTGCATCGCAAGAACAATCAACAATTGTGCGAGAGTTGGTCGACACTTGCCACTCGACTGTTTCACAAATTCTGTTTCAATTTGACAGTGTTCAAATTTCAGTAAGAGGGTGATTTCGAGCACATTGATTGAGGAGAAACTGACTATTGAGATTGAGATGAAAATGAGTTGCCGCGTCAGTCGCTTTGTGCGTATAGCGCTTTCACAGCAGGCAGTTTCAGGTAGTTTTGATGTTGGAAATCTTCTTCAGCCGTCAGTTTCAAGAGAAAATCTTCAATGTTTCTTCAAATCATAGGCGATGAATTCATGATCGTGCTTCCATGTTGGAATGATAGTTGTTGAGGTGGAATAAGAGAGACTTGGCCCGATCAAGCACAGCATAGTCTGTGATCACGCTTTCATAGCGCTCAGGTTGATTTCTCTAGAAATAACTAGTCCGCCTGCGTTTGTTAACAGTTTCAGCAAGATTGTATTTTATTCTGAAAATCACTGTTCCGAATAGTCCCGAATAGAAATGTTATAATAGAAATAGAAATAGAATGTTCCGAATAGAAAAGGACGTAATCATCTCTCATGATAGTTGCACAGTTCAAGACTCGAGAGAAGTGGAGGGAGAGAGAGAAACAGAACTGAAGAGTCGACTGAATGGAGATCGAAGACGAGCGGGGGGACGACCCGAGTCAGATAGTCGCATGTGCGCTCACAGTCAGTGAAGTGACGCGCTGTGAACCTTGACCTGCATGTTCCTTGCCGTGGCATCTCGGTTTCAGTCTTATTATTTGGCTTGCCATCACGCGCAATGTTAGTCGTCCTCGAATAATCGGCTGAATTTGTCGCAATTTGTTGAACTTGCCTTTCAGGTTGCATATGTTGTCACTCGTCTGTTTCACAGTTGCCGTTTCAAATTTGACAATTGCAATACGCATTGCAGTTGAAGAAGATGGAGCCTTTTGTTGAAATGAGCGAGATTATTCTCTCACGATTCGCCGGCCGAATTCCCTCGATGATATCGGAATGCTGTTTGAGGATGTCCGTTTCATCTTCATCGTTTTAGCCGTGCAAGTGAACGACTATAGTTTTGCCTTTTGGTCGAGTTGGAGTAAAATTGAGTTGCCCATTTTGTCGTTCAACAGTGAGACGTTCAGCTCTCTGACAGGTTCAATGCCGCGCGGCGCGAAGCGCC
>JAQIXL010003430.1:0-10403 GCA_034700245.1 Poikilolaimus oxycercus
GTGTAGATCAAGCGTGTTGTGAGGCGCGTTCACGTGGGAAAGGGTGTTTCTAGGGTAAAACGGGTGCGGGGAATCGATTCCGCGTGTCAGAATTGCCCAGGGAAGCGATCCTGTTGAGGAAAAATAAAGTTTGAGGGCGGAAAGGAAGAGGCTGAAGAGCGAAGAGCAGAAGGGAAGAGGGCGTCGTCGTCAAGAAAGCGCGATCTGAACGGCGAAGCGATCTCTTTAGACCAAAGAGCACGCGCTGAATCCGCTCTCATCAGCAGAAGAAGGTGATCATGCGTTCAGAGGAGAAGTGTTGCAGCAGTGAGAAGAGGAAGGCGAGAAGGAGGCGAGAGGGAGGGGTGAAGAAGGCGGCCGCGAAGCGGCCGGTGCGCGGCCCGAAGGGCCGCGTTGGCGAAGTGAAAGGCGAGCGAAGCGAGCCTTTCATGAGCCAACAAGAGCGGAGTGGTTGTGTCAATGAACTTCAGAAAGGTGAGAAGCAGAAGGGGGAGGAGTACAAGAGGGGGAAGGGCTGGCCGCGAAGCGGCCAGCGCGCGGCCCGAAGGGCCGCCTCTGGCGAGTGAAGACCGAGCGAAGCGAGGTCTTCACGAGCCAGCAAGACCTGCAAGCGGTGATCACGGGAGCGATCAGGAAAGTGAGAAGCAGGAGGGGAGGGAGTACAAGGGGGAAGGACCGGCCGCGAAGCGGCCGGAGCGCGGCCCGAAGGGCCGCTTCTGGCGAGTGACGGCCGAGCGAAGCGAGGCCTTCACAAGCTTGCAAAGCAGTGATATGTGCAGCGATCTTTTTGGGATCAGAGATTAGTGAGGTGAGAGGCAGGAGGGGAGGGAGTACAGGGGGAAGGACCGGCCGCGAAGCGGCCGGCGCGCGGCCCGAAGGGCCGCCTCTGGCGAGTGAAGACCGAGCGAAGCGAGGCCTTCACGAGCCAAGAGGACTTGCAAGCAGTGGTTCAATCTTGAATAACAATCCTACTTCGCAGTTTCACTGCAGTATAACTTTGCCACTCGCCTTACGCGCCCAGCTAGTTTCTTTTTTAGGAATATTGGCAAACGTTTCTGCGAGTGCCCGTTTCGAGTCCTTACGTGAGAAACTCGGCAGCGATTATCCGGAAACGGTTCTTATCTGGGGTGTGTCATGCCGGCGTGCACTTTTCATCTTGGCTGCCGAATTATGCCAGGCGCCCGGAAACGTTTGAGTCTGGTGCGAGCCATAAACGATAGAGAATCTCTTCTTTGAGAGCACGTATAAATACGAAAATTGAAGATTTGCCGTCATTCTCGGCGTGTGCATTTCAACGACCGGAATGGTTATTCGGAAACTACTGCCGACTTTGCTATTAGCCGTGGGAAGCTATGCCGGTAAAGGCTTTAAAATTTTGTGATTGTTTTTTTAGTCTGCGCGCCATGTCCGACGAACTCTGATGCGGTGCTCAACGACACGACTCCATATTTCGATCTCTTTCCGGACTTTAGGAATCAAAGTCAAACGGATGTCTGTGCATGCTCATTTCAGGTATGCTTGTCTTTCGAGATGGCTGATGAAGACAGAGTTTAGGTAACCAGTACTATTGACACATCGTTTTTGTCCATCTTCCTCGCATATAACAATGGCTTGGATCAAATGTGGAGCGTCTCCGTCTCAGATGGAAACAAGAATCAATTCACGTAGGTTTCGGTAAAGGAAAGGCAATATGGCTAGCAGATACACACAAGATTCTCCTCAACCCACGACAACTGATACGCGGATTGTTTTTGCGTCCAATACGTTGACAGTCAAAATGATCACAGCAAACATCACAGAGCCTTTTGTTTTTCAAGTGGTTTTTGTTCCCGAGGCGTGTGAGTCAACGATCTCTCCTAGAAGTACAATATTTCTAAAATTCAAGTTCCAACAATTAGTTTGGAAGACAAGAAGCTACTCACGTTGGATCATCCGTCGGCTATAGTAAACATAAATTTTCCTGTAAAATCGACTTCTTCAAAAAAGAACCGAAAATTTCAGTCAACAGAGGCCTTCAAGGCACTTGCGTTCATCGCACCGCCCAACATGAGCGTCACGGTCTACTCTCCTGTAAGTTGAGGTCTCTTTTTTAATTAAATAAATACTTTTTTCTGGTCGTTGGATTGTTCAATTCCACCGATCTTGGAATGTTCTTCTTCGACGGCGATATGCTGGCTAGCAACTACCTGGGAACGTTAGCTTTCTTTCACAACAATGAATTAGCAATTTCAGAATTGTCCAATGGAACACGACCCTAAACACCACTACCATCACCGAGATGGGCATGCTGAGAAGCAAATCGAATGTGCTTAGCATGGCCCGTGTTAAGACCACCCAACAGAGGCTACCCACAATCCTCTACTTGGTTATTACAGAAGGTTTGGTTTTGACGAGCATCTAAAGTCTGTGTTAACAGCGGCCCAGCAATACGCGAACTTTCGGGCAATTTTATTACCGAGCACTTCGACCCCACTTCAAACTATCACCATAGAGGCGCCGACGAACTCTTCTGCTGCCGTCACAATCGTGTCCGACGTCGCCACTGGTCACGCAACTCAACCACCCATGGTGTTGAGGCAAATCTCTTCAAGTGTATGATTTTTCCAACCCTCAAACAAAAAAAACAGAACGCCAGAGCGCCGATCAGCTTCTTCAGCACGGGAATCATGCAATTAGGCACAACCAATGATCAGCTGTTCAATGCATCGTACTCTTTTTGTGTTGTTTTCAAAATTCATTCAGGTCCGACACCTTTGCGAGCTGGATGCCCTCGGTGATCCGAAGCAATCCGGCCGTCTTGACTGTCGTTGTCGGCGCTGGGGCCTCGTACACCCTCAGCGTTGATCGAAATCTCGGTTTGCCTCTTGTTCAACGACAAAGGTTAACATTTTAGACAACACGACTTCTGTGGCTATTGGTCAACGCGGCTATATTGCCTCGTTTGGATATCCCCTTCCTCTCAGTCAAGAAACGGCAAATTTTTGGACCGTCACCACTGCTGATGGGAATGTTGCGCACTTCGACGTGGAAATAGGTGAAAAAGATCTAACAATAAGCGAAAAAGCGGCAACTCGTGTAAATTTAGTTAGTCTTGCACTAGGAATAGACAGCAATGTAAACCTAACCTTTTACAACAACACAACATCGTCGACTGTCATAACGTTGGTTGGTGTCGCTGAACAAGCGTTTCAGACTGAACCCTTATTCACCGCCCTTCTCGACGATACACGGCAATGGCTATGCTATGAGTGTCTCGGTGATCACGGGCTTCGACCAGAGCAGCGGCGGCTTGCTGTTGCGATATCAATGCCAAAACATCTCGACACACCTCACGGATACAACAACGGCGTCGGCTACGTCTACGGTCTCCACGCAGACCACAGCAACATCTACAACCACTACTCGGACGAGTACCATTCCAACTACGTCTGTTGTTGGAAAGATCTCCCTGATTGCTTCTTTCATGAGTATTGTTAAGTTATGGTCGTGATTTTTCTTGGTTTCAATGCAATAAATGCCCCTTTATTCAATTCTGCTTCCTTCCTTTCGGTCATATCAACTATAAGTGTTAACCTGCTATAGGCGTCTAAGAGGAGCAGGAAATGCAAGCTTGAAAATTACCTCGTTTTGAGAGAGAATTGCCAAAACATTGTGGGCAGACGTGAGCCGGCACGTCGCCAGGGGTAAAAGACCCCCTCGCATTCGCCTGCTCAAAGAAGTACCCCCTCGCACGAGATGAAACGTTCTCGTCGAAAATTCCGACTGAAGTTGTTGAACTGTAGAAGATATCGACGAAAGTTGGTAAAATATCGTAGTCCAAAAAGGATTTCAAATTTTGCGCCAAAGTTTTGAGACTAGTCAACTGCATTCAGTGATTTACTTCACAGAAAAGCATCAATTGAGCTGCTGCTTTGACGAGCATGTAGCCCAGAGAGCTGGCTTCACGCTTATGAAAACGGGATTTTTTTTCGTTGAAAGTTGCTCAGTGAATCGAGTTTTGCTACCGTAGTGTTAATTTGCTCTACAGGACGGGGTAAAACGAATTCCTCAATTTTTCGACATAAATGTTAAAATTTTGAGTATGCCATTCGATTCAGGAGTGTCCAATTAGCCTAGCTGACACCCTGCGCAGGGTATGACAGGGGGGTAAAACGGACTCAAACACCACTAAGGAAGTAAGGAGCTCTGGAACTTTTTAATACTCCAAACTTTCCGAGTCATTTTCGACGAAAATAGCCTCATGGACATACCCTGCGCAGGGTGTCAGCTAGGCTAATTGGGAACTCCTGAATCGAATGGCATACTCAGAATTTTAACATTTATGTCGAAAAATTGAGGAATTCCTTTTACCCCGTCCTGTGAGGAGCAAATTAACACTACGGTAGCAAAACTCGATTTACTGAGCAACTTTCGACGAAAAAAATTCCCGTTTTCACTAGCGTGAAGCCAGATCTCTGGGCTGCATGTTCGTCAAAGCAGCAGCTCAATTGATGCTCTTCTGTGAAGTAAATCACCGAATGCAATTGACTAGTCTCAAAACTTTGGCGCAAAATTTGAAATCCTTTTTGGACTACGGTTTTTTTTCTACCCCCTCGCGCCGAACTCTCAGGACGCCCTCGCAAGCTTCACCCGGGGTAAAAGCCAGCTCACGTCTGATTGTGGGTAGCAGTCGTTGCAGTTTACCGGCGCATCAGCATCTCCATCACATCCCTTGTAATGATAAGTAAGAAGTCACATTTAAACGACGACGAGAAGAGGCTGAAAATGCAGACTTCAAAGACTGAAACGAAAGCGGAGAAAGAGCACGCGAGAAGCACCGGGCAAACGCACTTTCAAGCTTTTCATAGCTTCGACGGCGAAAATTTCAGGTTTTGAAAAAGGCCTCGGAAAACGCGTCTACCCTGAAGCGGAAAAGCGACAAGTCACACGTAAGCACGTCAATCAAAAGACCAACACCTTGCATGCCATCAGGGTCGAGAAACCTGCTGACCCGAATCGGTTCCACGCCCTGAAGGTGGCACCATCGATCGGCTATCTGGAGCAGGCCCGACCCTGACCCGACCCGAACCCGACCCCGAGGCCCTGGTGCAGAACCGGGTCGAACCGGGTCAAAATCTGGACATTCCTGATCTCTCAATGTTCTGTCCCAGACCACCAAGACAAAATAACAGAAGGGATATTTATTGTATTTCACTGGGAGTCGGCGAGGGCGGGGAGGAGAGCGGCGCGGCCTGAGAAGTGGCAGACGAAGCGGACCGAGTCCTTGCCGGGGCGCAGGAAGCTGTCCAGACGGGCGTCCCACTTCGCCGCCGGCAGCTCGCGGAGGTCGCGGCGAGGGCCGAGGGTGAAGAGCCGCGGCTGGCTGAGCCTTCTTCCCTCTCCGCCCACTCACCGCTTCGAGCTCTGGCTCGCCACGATCTGGTCGACGACGGCGCGGGCGCTGTCCGTCGAGCGCATCTCGAACGTCTCCGGCGACTGCACCACGCTGCGTCCGTCGGCCGCGTGCGCCAACACGAAGACCTTCACGGCGAGCAGCTGGATCGGCTGCTTCTTCTCTTTCCTTCTCCTTCCTAAGAAACTAACCTCGTCGTACTTCTTCGAAGACTTCTCCTTCTTCTTCGTCTTCTCGCTGGCCGGACGCTGCGAGAAGGACTTGGACGAGGCCCTCGTGGCCTTCTTCGCCTTCCTCTTCTTCCTCTTCTTGCTCTTCTCGCCCGGGGCGAGCACGAGCAGCGGCGGCGACGTCGTCTCGTCGGCCAGCCAGGACACTTCGTAGGTGTACTCGGCCCTGCTAGGTTACGGTAGAAGGACGAGCCCCACCGGCTCTGTCCCTTCAGTCGGCGCACGCTGACGGAGATCTTCTCGGGCTGCAGGTCCGCTTGCTGGTCGAGGAGGCGGCGCGGGAAGTAGCGGGCGGCCATCTCGGAGGGCGTCTGGAGCTGCGACTGGAAGTTGAGAAGGAGATGGGATGCAAATGAGCGAGGATTCCGATCAATTAAGAATGTCTCAAGGGGGGTTGCAAAAAATTCGCGCAGTCATATCCGTGTTCGTGTTGAGTTATGTAATTGGGAACTTTGTCAGTGATTGGGGCAAGCAAAAAAAACACTGCAAAACCATTGCGGCTTCCGAAGGTCCTATAACGCGCTCGCATCGTAACAGTATCTGCCCGACTTGCCGGGTAGCTTTTAGCAAGAAAGGCAGCAAGAACGAAGGCTCGAAGAAGGATGCTCGAAGAAGGATGTTTCGAAGAAGGGCGGCAAGAAGGACGGCAGCAGGAAGAGCAAGTCGGCGAAGGATGAGGAGATTCAATTCTGACTCCAAACCAAAGCCTTTTAGGGTGAGAAGAAGGTGGGCGAAAAGAAGGAAGGCGAAGAGAAGAAGGACGGCAGCAAGAAGAAGGAAGCAGAGAAGTCCGAGCTCAAGGACAAAGAGAAAAAGGACGGTTTGAAGATCGACGCCCGAAGCCCGACGAGAAGAAGGACGAAGGCGGAGAGAAGAAGGAGGGCGAAGTGAAGACGGAAGACAAGAAGGAAGGCGAGCCGGAGAAGAAGCCCGACGAGGAGAAGAAGGAGGAGGGTGAGGAGAAGAAGGTCTCTCTGCTCCTTCGAGGCCCTCAACCCAACTTTCAGGCGGAGTGTCCGTCGTAGACGACAAGCGCGGGCGCCGGCGGACATTTTTTTTTTGTCCGCCGGCGGCCCACACTGCAAGTTAGATGAACCATAGTTGCTGATTTCTTGATGTTTCTTCTCGTTGCATGTCGAGGTCGAATTGTCCTTCTCTTCGTGAAAAGAGCGTCGTGATTTATTCGTACTCATGATCTGGGAAGAAATTAACCGTGGAATGATCACTGCAAGTTGGATGAACATAGAACAGCCTTTGCTGCTTTCTTCTAACTCGCTTGACTTCGTTGGGTTGTTTTTGCGGCAGCTCATAGTTGTGATCGCTATCGCTTTTATTGCTGACGTGTTTATCAGTGTCTAGGAAAGCACATAATATTGCGCAAGCGTGAATAAGAGCAACAACATGGGAGTCGTCTTTCCGATGCCACTCGTTGTCGGGAGGCTAGTGGAGCTCGTTTGAATGTTGCTGGATGTTGTCGAGATTGCCGCGGTTGTTGAATTGGGCAATGACAAAATCGAAGCAGTGCTTGTAGTTAGTTGCTGAGTGGTCGACAGTTCACGAACAAGATAGCGAATGAGAAAGAAGGCGCCAGATCCTCCCGCTGAATCTCCACCGCCAATCGCCTGGAAGGTTATGCCGTAGCTGACGCCAGTGAAACTCGTATAGTCCGGTAGCAGAGGGTTGACTCTGGAAGAAAGATTTGGAGCATTCAAGAAAATAAACTGAATTGTGGTACTGTTTGTAGCCGTAGTAAGAAATGTCAACGTAACATCACCATCGACACCGAAGTTGAGCTTCACTGAAAGAAAGCAAGAAAAATCTATGACCGAGGAGAGGACAACTGACCGAATTCGACTTCAAAGGTGGCCAATGCATTCGTTGATGTTAATCGGAGTGATGAGGTGGTAATCAAGGAAGTCTGTCCGTTGGGAAACTTGTCCGAGACGATCAAGCCACGATCGCCGACATTGACGAAAGTCGAATTTGCTGCGAAGTCAATTTAATCAGTCTCTGCTCACGACGGTTTGAGTCGATGAACAACGTGTAGTTCGACGACGGGGAAGCAACGATGGTGAAAATGTTGCTTGGAATTGCAACGCCCTTCCAACTGGCGGCTGTTTCCGCGCTAAACTGGGGTTTCATTTTTTTTTCTGTAAATAAGGCACAAACGTCACATTGAAGAGTTGCGCGTTGGCGAACTGAAGTTGTGAAGTGAATGGAAGATCACTAGAGTGAAAACTTAACGACCCGGTTGTATTCTGAGTATTTGAGTGTTTTCGATGAATGACTTCAACTGACTGTTTCCGGTTGAATTTGCTGAATGACCGGCAGCGGTAGTGGAGTGGTTGGAGTCACGTCTTTGACCGAAATAAAACTTAAAGCTGCGCTTTTCGTGCTTGAAGACACCAGGGGAATTGCCACTGGCGAGGTGATTTCGCTCGACGAGTGCCAGAATCTGTAGTCCGAAAAGCCGCTAATAGCTTCAAATAGACTTTGTTAGAAGAGAATTGAAAGAAACCTGAGGAAAGAATGAAGTGAAGAAATGGCGGCGAAATCTGTTGCCCGCTGACTCCGAGAATCGAAATAATGTTGCCGGTGCTTTGAAAGCGCGCGCACTCAAGTGTAGGTTCGGTTTGGTCCCTTTACTTCAGAGAACCATCGGGCATTTGTGACATTGTGACATTGTAACATCCTGACATTTTGGACCGTTTTCGAACACCAATAGTCCAATTCTTATGAAATTTGGCACACATATACAACTTTTTACTGGGGTTCTAATGGTACTAATCATGCCTGGGGAAAACTTCGAAAAACTTTATCAAGAAGTAAAAAATATGATTTTGAGCCGTCGAGACCCAAAACTTGGCTATGCCAGCTATTTGGCTTAGTGGAAACCACGGTTTTCTCTCAGAATAGGGATCCGAGTTCAATCCCCGTCACTCACAATCCTTTTGCCTATTTTATTGCTATTGTCCCATTGCTGCATTGTGTTCTCTGATACCTCGGGGACCTTGATAAACTTCTTAGTCCTTAGTTTGAGCCCGAATCAATTGCTGGCATCTTCCATCGAGGATGTTTTTCTCCCACATGACGAAAGTTGTTTCTCTCAGAATTAGTTACTACAGCGATGGGCTTTTTATTGTGAACACCATGATTCTCCGGGCATCATGGTGAGTGTCCTCTTCCTTAGTGTCATGAAAGACCTCTTCCTAAGTAGAAAATTGGGCTTCCCCCGTTCGCAACACGATGACCCTTCGCTACGATGGACCTTTCCGTGCCATGAAGGCCTCTTGAATACTATAATATCATAGTGAAACTCTTCCTAATTGTTAGTGTTAGCGCCATGAAAAAAACGTTGTGCGTCTTCCTTAGAACCACGATGGGCCTTCTCCTTAGTTAGTACCATGCGGGGCCACTTCCTTGGAATCACGAAGCATGAAAAAGGAGCTGGGAAGTCGGGAAGTTTTATGTACGATACAATACGATCGACGAGATTGCCTAAGTGCGATGGCAGACCTTTCCCTTAGTGTCAGAACGGGCTGAAATGACTAAATCTCTTAGTCCTTCGTGCCCTTTCTCCTCATGTCATTGTCCTTAGTCCTTTAGTCCTTAGTCCTTAGTCCCTTAGTCCTTAGTTCCACATCGCTAGTTCCAACGAAGAGGACTGAAAGGGCATTGTGCATATTTATGCTTTTTTCACCTTCCCAAGAACGTTCCATTGAATGGCCATCCATCGAAAAAGAACGTCCCGAGCGAGCTCGACGACTGTGGTGCGACCACCTATAAAGCATGGTAGGCCATTGTTCTACAAACGGTGGCACTCACTGGCGCGAAGGCAGATAATGTGCTATTTTCACTAGTTCGAATGACATAAACTTTGAAAAAGGCCTGAAACACTTTAAGTCGGTATCTGACACACAAATCCTTCAAAGAGGTTCAGCGGCCCGTCCTCCTCGTTGAGCTCGAAGACGGCTGTTGCTAAGTTTTCGGTGAAGTCCTGAATTCATCCATCTCGCTTACGTGATATTCGAAAGAGTTCCAGGATGACAAAGGCGTTGGGATCACTAAAGGCAGCGCCGATGGTAATGCTGACTGTGAGATTGGTAGAGACAAAGAGCTGTGGATTATTAAAACCAATGGAGGCATTGTATCTACATACGTCGGAGTTGGGGGGCATCAAAGCGTGCTTACACAGCCTGGCTGCCAGAGTTTTCTGTGTTGTCCGTGACTGTGATCGACCAGGTCTGATTGGTGGCTGCGTTTTCGATAAACGATTCCATGAACGTCACTTTCTCATCTGTGAGATATACCTGAAACGCCAAGGTCAATCGACAACACGAGCTTACCCGAAATAGGCAATTGCAAACGAGGGATGCACTGCTCCAAGTTGAGGTGATGTTAACTGTGAGGGTGCCGTTAGTTGCAGTGAGAAGAGTGTCGCTTGGGCATGAGTTGCAAGTCACGCCAACTTCTAGAAAAACCTCAAATAAAGACAGCCATACGAGCTATTGTTCGAGGCGAGTGAAGTATAGCGGCAGTGACAGCGACCAGCCACCACATTATGACGAAGTAGGTCGAATGAAATGACTCGCTCGAAGGACGCCTCACTCATGCCGGTATTGGTGAGGATCGTTGCAACACGGCCAAAAGATGGCGGCTTATCGCTCTTCTAGTCATTGGTCTTCCATCAGACGGCGACCAATTATTGTCGTGAAGGACACGACTCCCTCACATCTAAGCGTGGGTGTGAGAAGGGATAAAAGCGAGGAGATCCCCCACGC
>JAQIXL010003431.1:0-10400 GCA_034700245.1 Poikilolaimus oxycercus
GGGTTGACTGACAATCGCGACTGAAGCTGTAGATGAGGACGTAGATGTATTTTTCCGGGAATTGAATCTTTTTAAATTCACTCAGGCCGTTCTTGATGTCCTTGCTCTCGAATTCTTGCAGCAGCTTGATACGCTCATTGACGCGTTGTCGGCTCAACCAACCACTCGCCTTCTCAATAAATTCGTCGCATTGACGGTAAAGAGGACGGAATTCCGGATCCTGATCTTCAATTTTGTTGTCGTGAATCTTCAAGCGAATCTTGTCCAGAGCTTGCTTCCACTCTTGGTACTTCTCCTTACATTCACGATGAGTCGATTCCAATTCTTCCTTTAAAGCCTTTGGAAAGAGATCCTTCTTGGCATAATCGCGAGCAGTTTTGAAATCCCGCAACAACTTTACGACTCGATCGTCCTGCTTCTTGAGTTTCTTCAAATGTTGATCGCTGACGAGCTTGCAGCGAGGGATCTTCTCCTTGTCGAATATTTGACCAAGTTCCAGTTCCTCAGCGACAGTCTCAATGGGTTGAAGATGGAAGTAAACCGGGACGCCTCTCTCGTCCGGCTTCAAGGGTCTCACCAAAGTATCGGCGACTTTCTTCCAAATTTCGTCGTTCATCTTTCCGACATAACAAACTTCATCAAAGTTGCTTTCGATCTTGAACTCGTAATTGCTGACAGCATCTTTAAGCGACTTTTCGCGCTCAACATTGAAGCCGTCTTTTGTCGTTTTGTTGGAAGACTTCTCTTCCTCCTTCTTGCTAATCAGAAGTCCAATTAGTTCGTGAAGCGAGTCCATGACGTTATAGTTGAGACCAAGCTTGAACTTCTTCGAAGAGTCGTCACCACTTTCCAAATTTGTCATGGTGATGCTAGTGACGAAACCGTAGTCAATAGCCGCGACGACGTGAGTAGCGCCACTGGTCTCAAGCGTTCGATGCCATTTCTCTCGGTTCGCATCCATCCGCATCGCTCCGGGAAAGACTCGCACAGCACGCGTGCTCCTCACATGCAAACAGCTCTCGCGTTGCTCCTTTCGACTCGTCTTCAAGGTGCTCGCCCACGATGCATCCGCTCCCACATCCAGCACATCGCAAATCAGCGAGATCTCTTGATTGCCACCAAGAGTGATTCCGGAGGACTTCTCTTGAGTCGAATTGGACGAATTACGGTCAGCGTGTGATTTTCGGCTCGATGGCTCGTCCACGTAGGCACCCATCGCTTTTAGACTCTCTTCACTAAAAGATTTTTTGGCAGAAAACTATGACATACTCAAAAATTCTAGTGCCGAGAAGTTTGTCGCTTCGGATATCGTAGAGGCGTCCCAACTGCACCGACCTCTCAAGTGCAGCCACTTCCACTTCGTCCGACATCTGCAATCACTTCAATTTTGGCTGCAATGAGCAAAATGAAACGCGAAAGAAGAGTCTGAAGAGAACTCGCGCAGTTGAAATTTGATCTCCTCTCTTACACACATCTTACACAAAATCTGCCTCAGAGTGCAAGAGGGAGAGGCCGAGAGTTGCCAGAGACCCCGAGGTCTCTCCCCCTTGACAAGCCATCTATTGGACATTTCGCGCAATGCGTTCGGGAGAAGAATGACAGGTCACTCTTCTTCCCCCGACAGAAACGAGGTTGTGAGTAGGCAAGAAAGGGGAACTGCCGTGTTCGCTGCCGTTGAAGGACTATTTCGACAGCGAAATGCTGACTCAGCCCGAATCACGCGGAACTTCCGAGAACACCTCGATAAGTAAATTGGAGAGAGCGACTTAGCGGCAACCTTTCGTCTTTTAACATTGAACGGGTTTTTTGTTCAGGCGAGGAACTTCTTTCAACATCTTTTCGTTCGAGCAGGAAGCTCTCTTATGAAATAGTGTTGAAATTGCTGTACAGTGCGTGAATCTAAAAGCAACGCGAAAGAACAAAAATCTCGTACTCGAGGGATTTTAGGACTTTTTGCACAACAAACGCAAACGCGCGTAAAGCCTTCCTTCAAGGCTTGAGTGGGTCGGTTCAATTGATGCTGAAGACTCGAGCGCTGGCAGGGCGAGCAAACAGAAGCAAGCGTGCACCACTTTCCAGCCGGCCTGCTCTCTCTCTCTGATGTTTGTTCACGTTCTTTAGATCAGATCCAGCGAATTGTTTCAGCATTGCGCATTGCGCATTGAGCATCGTGCCATATTTCAGTCACCTCGAGTTGAAATCAACGAAATCATTTCGTATGACACAAATAGTGAGCTTCCTTTGCTTGTTTCTTTTCATAATATGAACCCCCTGACTCACCGTCTAGGTTCTCATCGGCAGAGAAGAGGAGCGATTAGCACATCAGCGTTTGAGCCCTTCTTGAGGCCGGGTTTAGCAGTTTCTCTAGCTAACAGGTCGAGGTGTTCAAGGCGTATTTAATTCAAAAATGCATCGCCTGCCCAGTTCTTCACTTCTTCATGTTGCTCAACTTTTACCGACGAAGTCCGTTTGCTATCTCGAGCAAGCCAGTCGATATTGTTTCAAAGTGATCCGTGATAACTGCGGCCGACTTCGACGCGGAGATCGTTTCTGGCTGGTTCTCAAGACTGACAGGGGGCAAGTTGAGTTGAAGACTAAGAATGGGATTTTTAAACGAACGACTGTTGAAGTGGTTCCTTCTGACTCTAACATTGACTTAGTTCAAATTTTGTTTGAAGAAAGAACGGGCGACATAAAGCCGTTTGAAGAATATTCCAGGAAAGTCATCGAGAGAGTCGATGAAAACGCATTGTTCACATTCTTTCTTTCTTCTTTTCTTCGTCATGCAAATCTTTGGAAAGTTGCCTTCAATGCGCCCTTCGAGATCATGGACTTAGTTTTGCCGTTCATTCACGAAGAAGAAAATATCTACGAAATCAGCTTTTGGTGTAAAGTCCTAGAGACAGATGAAGAACTCTCAGGGAACCTTTCGGAATCCTTCGAGCGTACCATTTCGTTGCTTTCGAGTTCGGCCGAAACTATCAGACTTTTTGATTATTTAAGGCCACTGGACATTTCCATTTCCTCTGAGACAATGCAAAGGATTTTGGATCGATGTCGTGTACAGCTGAGCTTCGAATTGGAAGCTACGGTGCACGCCGATGAAAGCTTGCTAGATGCAGTACACAAGCAAACTCGTCCGCCTTTGCTCCGAACAACATTTGAAATTGACCCTGAAACAGGTGATACCCTTCGTACCCATTTTTTCACAAAAAACCTTTCAGATCTGACGAAACTGAGCGCTTTTATTGCGGGCTTCGTTTTACCCGGTCATGAGCTGAGAGTTTCGAGGCGAATGCCTTTGTTTCTTACTAACGGAACCTTTAAAGTTCGCCTTTGTTCAAATCTTTCAAAGCAAGACATTATTGACGCGATTGTTAATGCCTGGAATGATTTTCCAGCATTTTTCTCGAATAACCCAGCCGGTCCGTGGTTCGCTGAATACTCACTAGAGCCACTCGGACCCTCCACTTGCAACAACACTGTCAGGTTCTCTCATGATGAAGAACAACAGTCATATTCTCTCGAAGTTCATTACGCTTTTGAAACCCACGCGTGCTAGCGCTATTTTTTTTTTACTGAAACATGCTGTTTTGCTGTCGGCATTAAAACGAGGTAGCATTTTCCGCTCTGTTCTTTGCTCGACTTAAATAAACTGTTTTGTATCTCGGTTCACTTTTTCTACAACCAAGTCGTTCTGATGAGGCTCATCGAACTACAATTACACTGACTGGGTGGTGAAGATGTTTCTGCCGCATAGTCTTTTATCGCGCTGAATGACAATAAGCAGCAAGCGAGTGGTTCTTGTGCACGTATCAAGCGTAATCTTTTACCCACGCTGTGGACTTTCCACCCTTTCACCACCGCACCCCGCTTTCGGCAAATACTTCCTCAGTCTGCTGCCTATAAGAGCCTGTTCACTGTATCGACTTTTGGCTTCTTGTCAATGAGGCTTCTTTACAAGGCTTTGGTCGTCTTCTTCCTTGTCCCAGAAGTCCTCACACTTCGCTGTGCTTCCGGCATGACTCGAAGCCTTTGGAATTCCACAACAGGAACTGCCGATTCTTCTGAGATCATCGGAGCGGAGGTTGATTCTTTTACAAACAAATAAATAGCTCTGCATAGATGGACTCTCTGGGAACTCCAAACTGCGTCGACATTTCCTTCTACGTAATCAATCCGACGAGTGGTGTCCAGTACATCTACCACATCTACAACTCTGATGACTATGAGGTTTAGAGATTCGCTTTTCTTCAGTTTCACGCACTCATTGTCAGGCAGCGATTCGAGCTTCGTATTATGTGCGACTGCAGTGCATTCACGATGCCGACATTGGACGCTTCAATCAGCGAGACTTTTCTTACTGTCACTGCGGCGACGTCGACGATTGCAATTCTTTGGCACAGAACGTTACCTTCCCGCCTGGCCTCGGAGGCTTCTTCAAGATGTTCGTTGCATTTCTTCGTCGGTAAACTGAGGGTTGAAGGCAGTGCTACACGGGCGTGACGACCTCCTCCTTCCCTCATTTTGCCGGCGACCAGGAGTACTGTCAAGGCGTCTGTGTCACTTATTCCATGAAGGACAACTCGGGCGGCCAATATTATGTCTATGGATGTGCTCCAACAGAGATGATGCAGCAATTGGGCGCCACTGGCTCGCCTGCTTCAGCGCAGTGGCACGACGTTTCTGTAACGTTTTGTCTCACGGACCTCTGCAATTTACCGAGTGTTCCTTTGATGATGCCCGTAGAAAACATTTCATGCTACAGCGGCTTTGGAACTATTGGCAATCCGCTCACTGAGCAAACTGTCTTTTATGTAAGTTTTTTGATTCATAGAATCGCTTAGGGTGGCATGGATCGCTGTCAAAGTGGTGAAGTCTGCGCGGCTATTTCACCTCTCGGTTATGGTCCTCGAGGCTACTTCAACTACTACGCTTGCCTGGACGTGAATGTCTGTCTCTCTTTGATTCGAGCGAGGGATCTCGCACCAAAGCCAGAGTGGTACAACAACGGCATGCTGGGGCACGTTTACGGACTTCTCAACAAAGTCATTGTTTTAGAGTCGAAACTTGCTGCACTGGTGATTCGTGCAATTATTCACCAGAGCTAATGGCACCAACCCCCAAAACCAATGCATCAGCAGCCTCCATCAAGATCTTCAACGGCGTTCAGGCCCAACATTACGAGCTTAATGGAGTGCATAGAAATTGTCAAGGAGTGGCAGCTCGGGCTGAGATTGAGACCTCTTCAATCTGGCTTTGCTTGCCTGATCCGAGCATCTGCACCGCCCTCAATGTTTCTATGAATCAATGCGCGTGGAATGTCTCGGTCTTCGACGCGTTCTGCTGCTTCGACACGGACATGGAGGCGCAACCGGAATGCCCACTTTGGGGTTGGCATCAAGGGACTGTCTTCCCGGACAAATGCTTCTTCGGGACAGGCGAGGAAAACACTTATTCTGGAGGGACTGTGGAGTGTCTCGGCTATCATGGTCATTCCACTCTTCCGACTATTCGAAACTCCTTTGAAAACACAGAAATAGCACGTAAGGAGTGATTCTGTCTTCTCAACTGACTGAATTCACATTAGACATGACCATCAGTGATGTTCTGCTCGGAGCAAGACAAACGGGTGGCTCTTGGAGCTGGGACGATGGCTCGGTTCGTTTTCTTCATTCTTCAATTCAAAGAGCAACAGACATTCAACTTCACGCGCTGGGCGACTAATGCACCGCGACCCGGTGATGAAGTTGCGCTGCTGAACACCTATGAACGCCTCTGGGCAAGCGGACCGGCGACGGTGAGCGCCAAAGTGATCTGTCAGATGAATGTTTAATTTATGCAATACGTACACTTTTGGATAAAAAGCTGCTTATTTACTCGTAGTCAGTCAGAAATGCTCAAGAAATTCGAGAGTGCTTCGAACTGTGTGGTTTGGCTGCACGGTTGCTCGACTGTTTTCGCTTGACACTGCGGCGTGTTGCTGGTGGGATCGGTGCTCGCTGTCCATTCGAAGCGGCCGGCTCATCCTGATCATTAGAGTGAGAGATCAGGGTTTACCGTCACTTGTTCCGTTACATTTTCCTCTCGAACACCCAAAGGTTCTTTCGTCTGCTGCTTTGCTCGTCGAACGCAAATTTGTAGTCCATGGAATCCACAGCCAACGCTGCGAAACTTTACCAAGACCTCTTCGATTTCAGATTCGGATAAGTGTTGAAGGGTCCCGAGGTGGTGAAAATATTCTAAGAATGCCTTGTAGAAGACTTCAAGAGGGAAATCGGCGTCGTCGGTTCTGAAACGCTGCGAGTTTCTGTTTCCAATCGTTTTGAACGAACACCCGCCGGACACATTCCCTAGTTAGCGCAACCCGTAGCCGACGCGCCACCTCACCGGCGAAGGACAACGGCTGACAACAATGCCCAATATTCGGGTCACCAATGAGGGTGTTTGGCGGAATGTATTGACTTGAAAAAAAAGAAATAAATATTGTAGAATGAAAAGTGGAAGACTTGCATTCGAGGCACAGATCCTCTAGGCTCTTGACGTTTAGAAGCATAATAACAACCAGAGCACCTTAATCGGTTTAGTTTTATGATTCGAGAAAATCTTTTGTCGTGGAAAAGTTGGGCTTTGTTGAAAACTACAATAAAAGTCTCTTACGTGTAGCTTTTATTGACTTTGTTCCAATGGAAAACGAGTTTCGGATCCGCGCTGCAACGTGTTTCAATTGAGTCAACTCCCTAAAATGATTTTTTAGACAAACTTTTGAGTATAAATATCATTCCGAACTTTATTATTTGTAACGAGGCTAAAGTCGGCCCCCTCGGGATGCTTGCCGATTACGAAAGCGATCGGTTCCTTGAAAAAAGCATCGTCAGCGAAGTCCGTGATAGTCGCTGAAGGCTTGCGTTCTACTTTTCGAGTCTCTCGAGCCTCGACTTCCCACTCTCTCAAGGATTTCTGGAAAATAAACATTTTGCTTTAAACATTCAATCGCAACGTGACACTTTTTAATAGCGTTCAATTCGTTCTACAGACCTCATTTCCCTGCCCGGACGCAGCTTCCTTCTCCAGTTTGACGCGAAAGTGTCGCAGTGCAGTTCGGAGACCGTGGAAGCCACAACCGACGCTAAGGAATTTTTCTGCTATTTTCTGAATCTCTGATCTCGATAATTCTTTCAAAGTTCCAAGATGTGGAAGATTTGCCACAAAAGCCTCGTAGAAGGCCAAGAGTGGAAAGTTCTTATCCGTATTTCTGCATTCACGATAATTTTCGTAAATGGAAATTCTCACATTCGTCGAGCGCACTCTCGAACCAGTGCCGCTCGCAACCGTCGAGCTACAGCGTCGGCGAAGGCAATTGGCTTGCAGCGATGTCCAGCGTTCGGGTCGCCAATGAGAGTGTAGGGTGGGACGAAACGTCTAGAAAGACGAAAAAATGTTATTGTCAATTGAATACAATACATTTAAAATTACTAACCAAAAATCGAAACGCTCGATATGAGAGGGAGACATAAAAATTAAGAATTTTCAACGAAGGTTAAAAATTCTCACTTACAAATGCGGTTTGGTGAAGTATGTTCGTTGTTGACGAATTAGGTTCGAGCAGAATGCGCAGCTGAAATTTGCTTTGAAAAAATGGTGCACGACCTATAGCCTCCGTTTTGCCAATTCCAGTGATAAACGAGCTTGGGATCATCGTGACTTTGCGTTTCAACCGTGATAGTTCCCTAAACAGAATTATTTTTTTCAAAATCGCACTATACATACAAGGCTGTTCCTGATGAAGGAATAGTTGGCGCCTTCGGGTTGGATACCGATTATGCCCACTATAGGCTCCTTGAAAAAAGTGTCGCTAACAAAGTCCTCTATGCTCGCATTCGCGCTTTGCTTCTTATAATCGACGCACTGTCGCTTCGGCTTGGGGACTTCTGTCGGACGCTTTTGGCTTAAAATAAGTCGCCCTAAACCCTTTTTTCTTTTATTTCAGTCGGAGCTGCATACCAAAAGCAGTCTTGAATTTGGAAACACTAGAGGAAATTTGTTTCAGCAAAGCTTCTGCATCTGTCTTGAAGGATTAGACAAGAGTTGGAATGTCACGATCCGTCTTACCGAGTCGAGCGATTGCACTTCCTCGTCATATTCAAGGAGAGACATTTGTTCGTCGAAGAATTCTTTGAAAGAGCGTTCTGGGGTGTTCTTACTGAAACGTTCAAAGTCAACATGTCAACAGTTATGTAGGTAGAATTTGAGCTCGGCAACCCGAAAACCTCGGCTTTTGAAACCCGAAACCCACTCAAAGTAACAATATCAATTCAAGCTCACATTATCAATTTCCCGTTAACAATTATGCGGCGTTCCAGGCGCTCTTTCAGAACTTCCAAATAGATCTTCGGCTCGCAATGATGGGAGACACCGCGTGGGCAGTCGGGATTGTCGACCAAGCGAGTGTCCTCAACTCTCCTGTAAAAATAGTTTTTTCTCTCTTTTTTTTGCACTTACAGCACCGGCACACGTTTCTTTTGGTGACTTTTGTGTTTGTTGTAGGCGCACGCTTTGCAACTGCAAAAAAAAACGCGCGGTATATATAAAAAATCGACATTCTATTAACAATAAGCTTACAAATAAGTAGACGAGTTATCTTGCGTTACGCGCCATCGATAAATGAATTTAGGATTTTCAACGCTGCACGTCTCGAGAACCGATAATTCGCCCTAAATATTGTTTTGAATGCGATGCAAGATAAAAATACAGAATGAAGAGAGGGACGAAAGATGGCCGGACCAAAATCGCTCAGAGGTTCTTGCATTTCGTCTGTCGTTCGTTTGTGTTGGAGCCGTTGCATAAACGCTCTCTCGAATCGAATAACACCATAGTCTTCAATGTGCTTCGCCACCTCATTAGATTCAGTCTATCGTACACAAAGATTATTCTGATCTTGAATAAAACCAACCTTCGATAGCGACATGAATTCTTCTCTGTCTGTCAGCGTATTGATGGCTCGTTTAAAGAATTTTCGGCATTTGAAGCGTGCCGGATATTTCTTCCTGGATTGCACAAAAATTAAACGCAGAAACTCCTCAACAAACCTTTCTGCGACTGCCTCACGTAAAATTTTACTTCGAAGACGAAGAGCAAGGAGTTGGGTGAAAGGCCTCGGTTGACAAATGTGACCCTCTTCTGGGTTGCCGATAATTTTGCCATTCTCGAGAACACTGCGAAAAGACATTTTTTCGAGATTTTTCTACATACATTTTCGCTACTTCACCATCTTCTACGCGGCACTGCTTGACGTACTCACAAAACGAGCATCTGTAAAGCCATTTCGCGAAATTGTTATTGCTTTCGTACAAATAATGTCCTCTTTCTTGAGTTTTCGATCGAGAATACGGACGCCACTGGTAGCATAGACTCGGGTTGTTTGAACATCGTGTCTCCAGCAAAGTCTCTGCCGCCTGAAAGCTTCAGAATGCTTTCAAGCAAAAGCTTACCTCTCTGTTTGCAACAAACGTGTATGCAGTCGACATCGCACGGACAGTTGCTCAACACCTGTCCGCTGCTTGTTCAATACCAATGATCGCAACAGTTTAGCACCCCCGTTTGTTCCGCCTTCAGCATGTCACATGCTTGTTGTTCCAAGATTAACACCACTAGCCGATGCATCTCTGTCGCATTTTTGCACAATCATTGCCTTTTGTCTACGAAGCAACTGGCCCTCATTCACGGAAACAGTCAGGAGAAGCGTCTGTTGAAAGCGATTCACGACACGCTTCACTTGGCATGCGTCTCGTCTGAAGTAACGGGGACGAAATTTGGGCTGGGAAGGAAGGGCAAGTAAAAAACACAAAGAACACCTCTCCTCACTGCTCCACCTTACCCACGAGGCTGCCCTTCCTTTGAATGCCGGTTGAATGCCTTGAGACAAAGGCCCCCGATTCACTCTTCATCAACGACCTTTTTCAACGGCGCCCCGCCACACGGAGGAAAAGGGCCGAGACAAGGAAGAGAAAGCGATGAGAGAAAATGCCCGCGGCAGCTTCCTCTTCAAGCAACTTCTCCCTATAAAAGACCTGCCCGACCAAGGTGTAATCACTGCAATTCGGTCTTCTTCTTCTCTGCAGACAATGGAATTCGAGCAACGAGCCAAGGCCTACCGCCTCGTCGCCTATTCGGCTGTGGCTTTCGCCGGTGTGGCCCTCCTCACCGTCTCCATCACTCTGCCCCTTGTGGCGAACTATGTTCAGAACATCCGCCAGAACATCCAGCGAGAGGCTCTCTCATGCAGGGTTTGTTGACTTCTTCAAACTTTCAACGGAAACGTTCAGGGCAATGTGAAGTCGATCTGGGGCGGTGTTGCTGGAGTGAAGCCCGGAAACCGAACTGCTCGTCAGGCTGGATAC
>JAQIXL010003432.1:0-10397 GCA_034700245.1 Poikilolaimus oxycercus
CCAGCAGACCTGCAAGCAGTGATCGAGCCAAAGACTTCGAGGTGGCAGAAGTAGAGGGGGGAGGAGTACGAAATTTAAAAAAAACTGTAAAAAAATGGGAAACATCAGGAAAAATCGGGAAAAAACGCAGGATTGATCGGAGATCACGGCAGTATAACTATCCCGCTTCGCCCATGCGCTCAGCTAGTCCGTGAATAGAATGAACTTGTTCATGTCAACATTCAAGGATTTCGCGCGATTCTTGGTGCTAACGACTCGGAATCGATCCGGACATCAAAAACGGACATCGACCAAACAAGCAACTCTGCGTTGCAGCAACTTTGTAGCGATCATTTTTTTTCATTTGTCACGTGTCGCACATTGTTTACACTCGTCTCACATGAATTTCACTAAATTGTTGTCTCTCAGTGATGCAAGATTCGCACCTTCCAAGTACAAATCGACTCGCTCGCCGAGATCAAGATTAGGATATTTGAATGCTGTTATTTAGAAGGCAAGTAAACAATACTCGTTGTATTGTACAATTCCGAATAACGATTATGATTTCTCATTTAATACTGAATTTCTCGGAAAATGGTAAACGCCAGGAGAGGGGCGGACGTTAAAAAATAAAGTCCTCGGATCCTGACGAGTCTGGCACCACTAACTGCATCTCGGAACGCTGATTCTTTTCCGCTAAAGAGCAGCCCAAAAGAGGGCATCCTGGCTGGGTTAGTTTTGACTGTTTTGTCCTGTTTGAGCCACGGAACGGCTAAAAACTGCCAAGTGTTATATAGTTTTCGAAAGCTCACGATGCGGGCAACAAAACTGAGCGCAAAGCAGCCAGAAAAATCACGTTGGGTGTGGAAAACGTACCGTCGCCGACCCTAAAAAAGGCCCTTTTGGTGCCATACACTCGATTGGAAAAACAAATCCCCCACCATGAGATAGAGCGTCATTTGTTTGGTGTATGGGCCAAGTTTCATCGAAATCGGCGCTGCCACTATCGGAAACGAAATCGACAGAAGGCTGAAAACGCTCCAAAGATCTGAACTTAGGTCATGAAAATGGCGCTAATGTGCAAATTCCAGCGGCACCGCTCAAGCGCAGTGTGTGTGGCTTGTGCAGCCGGTGCTCAACCCGATGCTCAACCCGATCCTCAACTCGATCCTCAACCCGATGCTCAACCCGATGCTCAACCCGATGCTAAGCCCGATGCTCAACCGATGCTCAACTCGATGCTCAACCCGATGCTCAACCCGATGCCAAAAAAAATGTAAATGCAAATGCCTAATTCTGGAATGCTAATTTAAAGTGTGAAATTGGATTCCGGTTGGCACCGGGTTGAGCATCGAGTTGAGCAACGGGTTGAGGATCGAGTTGAGGATCGGGTTGAGCATCGGGTTGAGCATCGGGTTGAGCATCGGGTTGATGATCGAGTTGAGAATCGGGTGCAACGGTTTATGCAAATACGAATACGCAAAAATGTTAATGCAAATATCAAGTTGGTCATGCAAATTCTGGAATGCTAATTTGAAGTGTGAAATTGACATCGGGTTGGCACAGAGCATGGCATCGGGTTGAGCATCGAGTTGAGGATCGAGTTGAGCATCGGGTTGAGCATCGAGTTGAGCATCGAGTTGAGCATCGAGTTGAGCATCGAGTTGAGGATCGAGTTGAGGATCGAGTTGAGCATCGAGTTGAGCATCGGGTTGAGCATCGAGTTGAGCATCGGTTGAGCATCGGGGTGAGCATCGGGTGCAACGGTTTATGCAAAATATTTAATATGAATACGCAAAAATGTTAATACAAATATGAGAGAGTTTTTTGACCTATGTACCTTCGGCTGGCACAAAGATCAAATGGGTGCCAGCTTCCAAATGGCCACATCTTCCACAGGTCTAATCCTTTTGTGTCGTACCATGGCGCGTTCGACTCGTCTCGTCGAACTCTATCTAACGGTGCCACTGCACTATTTCTGACGAAAATTGTGGCTTTTTCCGATCAAAAACATGCTTTTTAAAGGCCCTCCCGGGACTTAGCAAGGGATTTTATTTTCGTATAAAATTCTACGTAAAAAACTGAGTAGGACAGCTCCGTTCTCGGTTCGCGACAGGGTGCACCCCGCTAGGTAAAAGAAATAATCGAAATGCCATTAAAAAATCGGCGCGCGGTTGGCGCGCGCGCGCGAAATTTGCGCACGCGTTTTTTTTCTCTCTACATAACCGTTTTTCTAAAGAACATGACGCACCCTGTTTTGCAGATAGAGTGTGGTTGCGAAAACTCTGGAATGACTCATGATCTGACGAGGCGCTTAGCGAAAACAATCACACCTGCGTCACCGACAAGCGGTCGATCTCGTTCAGCGCCGAAGTGTTTTCAAAGGCCATCCCTGTTTTGACGACAAAGAGTGCGGCTGCGAATACTCTGGAATGACTTGTGATCTGATGAGGCGCCTAGCGAAAACAATCACACCTGCGTCACCGACCGGCGGTCGACCCTTTTCAGTGTGACTTTTCATTTTACTCCATTCCGCATCGACGCGTTTTATTGAACCCGTATTAAAGAAAATTACTCACCAGTTTCAATAATTTAGAGAGAACCATGCTCAGCTACAAAGAAGACGACAAGCTAGCCCTGGCGTTGTGCGGCGATCGTTCGCTCACCCTGGCCGATGCGATGCAAATAAGAAGGAATGCGGAGTCAAAATTTCTCGCTGCGGCTCTTCCACACTATCTCCGCACTGGTTCGTGGACGTACGACAGGTTTGACTAGAAATAAAACAAAGAGGATTGTCTTAAGGCCGATACTCATCTACGACTCCAGGCAACATTCTAGACGCGACACGCCTAGCACAAGCACTGCAGTTCAACCATATAACAGCGCCCAGTGGGCTCTTCAACCATATTCACGTGGTTTTTATGGCAGCCACAGCAGCTCCGGCGGTTGCGGGTAGGTATTTCAAGGTGATTATAGTTCCCAGAGCACAGCAACAAGTTTCCTTTTACGGGGGAAAGCCCAGCTACTCACAGTCGTCATGGAAGTGCTCTATCGGCGGCGGCGGTGACGACGACGACGACGACAGCAAGCGACGAAAAAAGCTTGCCGAAGAGGACGATGAAAACCGCAAGAGAATGTATTCGGCGAGCGAAAGCGAGGCAAACAAGCAAAGGAAACGAGACCGATCTCCGGAAGACACAGGCCGCAAGAGTCCACACAAGAAATCTCGTACCGAAGAGCAGGTTTTGATTACCCTTAGAAATGATTCAAGTAGCTTGAGGAAGCTATGTCGCCGCTGAGAAATCGCATTTCGCGTTCGCCTAGTGAAGAGAGGCCTGGTCCTTCAACGGCACAAGAACCAGTCAGTTGAACATTAGAAATAAAATTAGCTTCCTGCCTAGGAAGTGCGAGAAGAGGAAGATGCTCGAGCGAATTTTCGCTGGAGCATTGGCAAGGAGAACATGCGTGAAGCTCTTGAGGACTTTGGAGAGAAGTTCTGGAATCGAAAACGAATCGAGGCCAAGAAGAAAGCTGACGAAGAGGTCGAGAGAACGTGCTACTTTGGGCACGAACTCTTAGCAGTTGGTGAGGACTATAGTCTTCGTCCGGATGCTTTGAAGCCTGGTCCTTGCCATGGAGAACTTCACAAGTAAGTTGCAAAGCTCAACAAGTTTGCGAAACAATTAAGGCTCGGCGATCTGTGCAAAACCTTCGAACGCGCTGGTCTAACTCTAAAGAAGGGTGTACAAATAATGCTTGATCGTGTCGGCGAATTCGATGTGAATCTAGAGGACGAGGACGAGCTAAAGAAAACTCTGGATCGTCTTGCGTGTGAAGAGCATGTTAAAAAACTAGCGACTCTTTGGAACAACAAGCGCTATCATCACGTCCTTGTCAGTCATCGAAACGAGATGAAATGTTCCTTGCCGAAGGATCTCTTCAAACACGGGAGCACGTGGAACAATCTGCAAGGCTCAAGGAAGAAGCAGCACAACTTTATGACCCGTGCAGACGTTGAAGCTGTTTTGAGAAAACATCGAGTATTTCTACACGTAGGCACGCGTAAGTTGAATGAAGATTCAAAAATGCAATTTTTAAGCCATCTGCTGGGAGCATCACATGGAACTGCAAAAGCTTCAAAACGAGACCCAGAGTAACTCCCAGATGGTCGAGAGAGGTACGTTTTTCTGATATTCTAGAACAGTGCGCAGCCCACTCTATGGAAGTTCTTCGAGAACCGCATGAAGAAGAAGAAGAAGTGTCTGGCAGCCACGAAGAGCTAGAGCAGCAACCAGGGCCAAGCGGCGTAGTCTTTGACGACGAGGACAAGGAGAATCAGCAGAAAGGCGAAGAGACGATCCGTGAGAAAGAACTTTACCCCTGGGATGCATGGCTCGAGAACTACATGGAGAAAAACAAGATTTCACGGTGGCGCCCTAGGAAAGACTTCGAGGATCTCGCCCGTGACACTCAAAGAAAGAAACTCGCGATTTTGAGAAAAATTGTGGACGACGTTGCTGAAGGACTGGCCCGTGATAAGAAAGAGATGCTGAAGGCAGAATTCTTTCGCATGGAAATGAAGAAGCATGGATTTCTCAAGGAATCAGAACAAATGGCAGCTGTTCTCAAGCGCTTCAAGGAGTACGCTCTCGCCGAGGATCCTCGAAGTTTTCGAAATGAGCTCTCTCGCTTAGCTCTGGATGTTTCGTATGAACAGTTCCATGAGCTCTTCCCAAAGTTGCATTATGGCACTTGGAAGCGTGCGAGGAAAGACGCACGTCTTCACAACGCCGGATACTTGGAGAAGCATCTTGAGCATCTGCCAGTCCGTCCGTATAATGAACGTGGCATGCTCCGATTTGTGGACTTCGTCGCCAGGTGATTTCAAGTTGCATTTTAAATTAAAATTTTTCATCTAACTGGATCGGTTTAGCCCCGAAATCTCGCGACTTCTTCCATCCGGCATCAAGAAGACCCACACAACAGAAGGAGAAAGAGTGGAATTGCCGAATGTGTCCCGTTCTCTGAATGAGGCCGAAATAATCAAGTATGGCGCATAATGTTTACCATTAATTGGATCAGGGCCTGGCATGACAAGCTCGAGGAAGAAGGCGCGTTGGATTTATGGATGAGTGTGAGCACCCTAAGAAAGCTGCTTCGGGCATGTCCAGGAACACTTCAGAAGAACCGGCCCTTCGTGGATGTGGTTGAAGCCAACTTTAATCAGGTGCTCCTTGACAAGTAGGCAAAAACAGAAAATGTTTAGGCAAATCGAGATCTAGATGCCATCGTGAAGGAAATGGAGAACGAAAACGTTGTCAGCGCAATTCAAGCTGAAAGCCTTCAACGACGCATTCACGAAGTGGAGCTCTATCTCAAAGTCGGCTTTCGAAGTCATTGTCAAGAGATCTCTCGTGTGCCTGATCACTGCATCCAGCATGCTCTCTCTGACCCCAAGGACGCTGATTTCGCGGTTGACTGTAATACGGGTGATCGTGCCCATGACCATGACGAGAGGTACGTTTTTGGAAAATGAGAAAAACGTTTTAGATGCTCCAAGTGCGAAGAGGTTGTTGCCGTTCAAGACGACATCGGAAGACTTCTGGAAGAAGAAAAGAAGAAGAAGCAGCCTCGGATGGTCCCGCGAGAAGAAAAGAAAAAGCGTGCGGAGTGGCTACAGGAGAAGAAAGAAGAGCTCGAAAAGTGCCGAACGGCTATCGAAGAGTTCAAGGCTCACCAGCTGAGAGCGACGGCCAGTGAAAGGAAGCGCGCCGAAATCATTCGAAGTTTAAAAGAGGGCGAGGCAATCATTGTCTACGACTTTGCAATGAAGGCGACGCCTTTCACTTTTGAGCGGACGGCGCGCACTTTTTATGGGCAGGCCGGCAACATCTGGCATATTGCTCACTCAATCGCCAAGGTCAGAGGCGAATTGAGTGAGCACACGCACGTGCACATCTTGAGTTCTGGAGAGCAGGTTGGCAAAAACAATTGGCACATCATCTGATGTTTTTAGAACTCAATGGCCGTCACAGCAATTATGGAGGACACTATTAGAGACCTTGAAGGTGTCCATACCGTCTATCTCCGGTCAGACAATGGCTGTGAGCACACTTTCAAAAATCTTGGAAACCTTTTTTTAGCTCCTTACCACTCGGCGCCGACGATCGGTTCTCTCAAGACAATTGCCCAAAGAACGGGGAAGAGAATCCTGTCGTACAGTTTCTCAGCAACTCAAGCCGGTAAATCAAACTGTGACAGGATGGCCGCCGTCACGAAGCGTCGAGTGGCCACCTATGTGCGCCAAGAAAAGAAGGACGTCGTGAGCCCTCTGGAGTTCTTTGAAGCCGCCACGGCCTCTCCTGATGCGAGAGCAACAACTGTAAAGTTGGTGAAGGTGATTGAAGGGGAAAGACCCAAGTCAACCATCACGGACATTACGAAGCTCGGCTACTTTGAAGTGGACGAAAATGGAGACCTTCGAGCATGGAGACATCCTCATATTGGAGGCGGCAAACAATTGAAGAAACTTCAGCCGAACACATCAAGATTGGAAGTGTCCAAGGTTTTCTCCACCGCCGAGTTTTGGTCACCTATCGGAAGCCGACAGAGACGGCCAACGGAAAGCAAAGAGAAAGAGGAGGAAGCGAAGACATTGAAAGAGAAGGCCACCGAAAGCGAGGAAGTTGAGAATGATGCCTCAGATGAAGATGACGACGATCCTGACGCCCCCTCCCCCAGCATGTTTCATTGCCCGGAGCCGCGCTGCGTCGACTCGTTCGTTCGTCAAGGGAATCTACGTCGACACATGATGTTTGGTCGGCACCATATCCTGCAAACGAGGCAAGCGATGCAAGATGCGGCGATTGCTGCTTATGGAGAGAGGATTCGAACAGGAATGACGGCTTCAGAGAAGACATCAGAAACGGGAGAAGGATCACATGAAAGCGCAGTTGACATGTCCCAGCCGGTGGGCTGGGCGCTCAAAAAACCAAGGAAGCCTTTCAAAGTTGATGCCAATGTTCAAAATCATCTGCAAGCCTTGTTCAACGAGTGGGTCGCAACAGGAAGTGGTCGCTGGAATCCGTCTGCTGCCGCGGACGAGCTTAGAATGGCTACAAACCCGGATGGAACGCGCAGATTCAGACCCAGTCAACTGCTTTCGGCCCAGGAAGTGCGAGGAATGTATAGGAAGTTGTTGACGGCGTGCCCTATTGAGAAGAAAGGAAGCAAGAAGGGAGCCTCGAAGAAAGCGACTGAAGAAGTTGTTGACGAAGATGAAGACATTGATGCTGAGGAAGACCCGACGGAAATTGGTGTTGAGATTCTCAATAAAATGGACAATATTCGTTCTTCTATTGCTAAATAATGCTTAACATGCTGTAAATCATGTGTATGCGAACCAATGCGAATCTAACGTGATGTCATTCCGTGCAAATAAAGTCGTCAAAAGTAGTATCTGATTGCTGGCTTAGTGAAGCAACAATCCGAAAGAAAATGCAGAAAGAATAAAAACAAACGCGCGCGCAAATTTCGCGCGCGCGCGCTAATCGCACGCCGATTTTTTTAAAGCCAATTCGATTATTTCTTTTACCTAGCGGGGTGCACCCTCTCACGAACCGAGAACGGAGCTGTCCTACTCAGTTTTTTACGTAGAATTTTCTAAGAAAATAAAATTCCTTGCCAAAGTCCAGAAGGGCCTTTAAAAACGAATTTTTTGGTCGCAGAAAATCATAAATTGCAGCAAAAATGCATCTCTGGCACGGTTAGATGAAGCTCGACGAGAGGAGTCGAACGCGCCATGGTACGACACAAAAGGATTAAACCTGTGAAAGATATGGCCATTTCGAAGCTGGCACCAGTTTGATCTTTGTGCCAGCCGAAGGTACATAGGTCAAAAAACTCTCTCATATTCACATCGCACAAAGGGTCAACAGCAATAATGACCATAGCCATTTCCAAGGAATGCCATCGATGCGACGAGGAACATGAAAATACAACAATGAAACTGCCAATTGTTTACAGTGTTCGCAACATTTCCAGTGATCTCCATCGTCGTGGACGGAACTTCGGTGTAAGCAATGGTGATCCTGTCGCTCAACATTAATATCGAGTCTTCGTACTTATCGGGCAAACTGCCGAAACCATGTCCAATGTTGTAGGAGTCCGTGACAAAGCAAATGGGAAAACGAGACCGAAGACGTGCCTCACTCCAAAAAACAATATAACATAGAAAGTGTAAATTTCTAATCTCTCGGATAGAGACGGGCGCGTGATACTCCGAGAGTTTCGGAGTCAGATTTCAGATGCCCGGCGTTTGAACGCTTCCCCCACTTCTTCATTTTCATTCAAATGCATTCAAAGCGTTTCCGGGAAGTTTCGCGATCATTTTAATTGGTATTTCAATGCAACGATCGAACGCTTATGTGACTTGACGACTGCCACACCGTCGAAGACGGTTTCTTGGCCAAAGTGAACGATCAACGGTGAAGATCATCGTTGGTGCTTTGATTGCCAGTTCTGCCGAAATAGAGCTCGCAGGCATCGCACCTCCACGAACAAAACAAGAGATTTGAAGCCTGCGCTTCGCATTTGCTCTTTTCGATTACCACTCGGTTTCTTCACACTTTCCACTATATAAGAAGCGGATCTCGCGAGCCACCTGATAGTCTTCCAGCGATGTTCGACAAGCTGCCGTCCATCGTCCTCTCCAAGGTTCTGCCGTGTCTGTCCAACCACGACTTGGGATCCCTTCGACAGACCTCCCGCTGGCTCGATGCCTTCCTTCTTCGAAATTCGTGAGTCTTCTTTGCTGTGCTAAGTTGGGTTGTTTTAGTGAAACAGCCACTCTCAACAATTGTTAGTGTGACGACGGCTCGATGCGTCGAGGCCGTGTGACAGTTGAGATGCGTCTTTGTCGTGCAGCAAGGAGATTGATGTAACTGCCCGATGACAGGAAGAGTTCTTGGCAAAGCTTTATCATCGACCAATGCGATACTAATTGTAATGGACAAAGTTTCTTATTTGTAATCAGTTTGAAACTTGTGGTTGCCTGTACTCGTCGTGAAAATAGTAGGACTGTCAGTACCATCTCTTAGGATCTCTCGAAGTGGGAATCCACATGAGAGTGGCCCCCGGTGGTTGGAACGGCTTCTCTTCTTCTTCCGTTTTCGTGTCTTCTTTCTCAGACTTCTTTTCGCTTTGCTTCTCGCCTTCTGTCGGCGTCTCTGTTGACTGCCAATCAGTTGAGCCGACAGTTTTCTTTTTCAATCTTTTTGTCCTCGAGAGCACAAACCTTCCGCTGCATGCGAGTCAAATAGTCGCTGATTTTCTTCTCGACTCGGGCCTTGGCATGGCGAACCTAGGAGAATGACTGAAAGTGATCTCAACAACTTTGGCGGGTTGCCCGTGGATGGAGATGCGTTGGTTTCCTTCTGCATCCTCCTCGTGAACCGCGATGCGAGTGTGCGTCTCCGCCTGCAAATGACGGAATCAACGAGTTTGGGATTTGTTCGAAATTGAGGATGCATTAGTGACGTAAATTGTGAAGCTGAAAATATGTCTTGTGAAACGGCAGAGTCAAGCTGCCTTGAACAGTTCCGATGTTGTTGTGATCGCACGTAATGCTTTACAACAAACAAGCGTCTTGGAGGAGAGTGAGAACGGTCGTAGCATAGCGAACAAAGTCCGTGCCGATCGCCAACGCGACGTCGCCGAAGGCAGAGAGAGTAGCAATTCGAGCATCTCCGGCCAAACGAGGGTTCTGAAAAAGATGTGTGTAAGTTGCAAGTTTCTGTTTCGATTGAAAACGCATAAACAAGATGAAGTTCAATGTGATCTCGCTTTGTGGTGCATAGGTTTCAATGAATGCAAACAATTTAGATCTCAGACAGTTTTAGTAGACTCCCGGTCGATGCGATTTTGTCGCAAGTGAGCACATGTGAGACGTGCGTTTCATTCTCTCCGTTTCATGAAGACTGTGAGGGAACCGTAGTTTCTTGTCGTTTCTAGCGTCGAACAATTGCCACGATTTCAACTGAACGGAAAGTTTCGTCTCGCTTGCACACTCCCACGAAATTCCTCTGCGGTTTCACTAGACTTTCATAGCAACAGGCTTATTTCGAAAACAATCTTTTCTTGAGTTCGACGCGCTAAAATTTTGGTCTCCAAAGGAATTTGCAATAGAGGTTCACCCTTGTGAAAGAAGACGACGACTGACCTGCACAAGTTGCACAAGTTGAGCGACCATCTGGTCGAGGACGGGAGCGATGTTCCTCTGCAGGGCGTTGCACATCTCCTTCACCACACCAATGGCAGCGCTGACCACTCCGAGCTCCGAGCTAAGTTGCAAGTTTCTGTTTCGATTGAAAACGCATAAACAAGATGAAGTTCAATGTGATCTCGCTTTGTGGTGCATA
>JAQIXL010003433.1:0-10397 GCA_034700245.1 Poikilolaimus oxycercus
GTCCCTCTTCGACGACAGCTGGGTACTGCTGGGCACTCTGCAAAGTCATTGAGTTCAAAAACAATCAAAACCTTGTCAGGAAAGTGACTCTTCTTTGAAGTCTTCATGCTCTTGAGATGCTCAGAATGACGAGATTCCGCTTTCTTCTTCGACAGTGAGTCAATGTCCTTCTGTGAGTGTGTCTGATTTTGCTGCAACTTTGCCTTGACATGCACAAGAATACACCAACCTTGGCCTGGAACAAAATTGCTTCAATAGGGACATTCTTCCCAAACAATGCCGGAAGAATGACGGGGCTCTCCGCGTCTTCCCGTTGAGTCGACCTTCCGGAAGACTTTGATGGTCCAAGTCTCTCCTCTCGCTTCTTCCTGTTCTTCTTCAACATACGTGTCTTGAAATCCTAAACATTTTGTTATCGAACAGCAGATGGAACAACCATGCCAGCACGAGATCGTTCGTAAACACGAGAACGATTGACTTGATCCTTCGAGCTTGAAGCAGCATCCGTTACGATCATCCTAGTCGGAGTTGGCTGCCCCCTCTCAGGCGACTCACCAGTGCTGTAGATATCCTCAAAAATTCTCTTCAGAAAAAAAGAAGCAGAACCAACATCTTCGCTTTCGCTTTCTGTCTTTCGCCTCAGCTTCTTCAGCGGATTGCTCTTTCTGTCGAATTCCTTCGTCCATTGCCGAGTTCGTCCTTGCACTGTTGACACTCCCTGCAACGACGATACTAAGCACAAATTCATGAGCAATGTGTGAAAAGCGTTTTACCAACCTTTGAAGTTTCTCTCGCCTTTTCTCCGGTCTCTTCATCGTCTGTCACCACGTACCAGAAGGACTTTTTGATTCGAGGCTTGACTGGCTTGGGATGCTTGGATCTCCTAACTTGCTTGGCCAGTTTGACCTTGAGCTCCTCCTGCAACAATTAGTTCATCAAACTAGCAAAGATCAACCTTGAGACACTTGATTTCCTCAAGAACAGGTTCAGCATCTCCCACGTTTTCGATGGATTCCCATGTCGGGTCGTAGTTGCCAACCCATTCGACCAGCACCTGGTAGCCGTTCTCTCGATAACGCATGTCAAGTAGGCGACGAAACTGAACATGAAGTCATGAGGGCTAATGCGAACAAACGATATAGTCGCCGTTGGGAAGCTGCTTGCCACCACGCTCGTCCACGACGATTCCCGCAGGCTCGGCTGGCACCACCTCTTCACCTTCTTCTTCACTTTCATCATCACTACGTTCCTCTTCTTCGCTATCCGTCGTCTCTTTGTCCGAACTGCTCAAAATCTCTTGCTTGATCTCCTCAAACGATACAATTTCACAATATCGAAGCAAGAAACAAACTTTTGCAAGACTTTCCCTCGCTGGAGATGACGGGTCATCACTAGCGCTAGGCGAGACGACTCCCGAGTTCGAACCGTTCGGCACCGAGCCTTCATCCGACTCGTCGATTGAAGAGATGCTGCCTTCATCATCGTCTCCTTCACAGTTCAGTTCATGAAAATCGCCAACATTCTGAAAAGCAACGCTTCCTGACTACTTGAAGAGGCAACCTCAGCATCACTATCGCTTTCCTCTTCTCTGGCGTTTACTTCAAGGAAAACTGGTATGTTGTGACGATTCTGAACAAGAAGTCATCAAATAGGCGAGATGTAAACGAACTTGTGCTCCGACCAAAGTCGGGGTCTCTGCGGAACTGCTTGATGTAGCCGAAACAGGCCGCCCGAAGTGAAAAGACGAAGAAGATGCCGCGGACGGCTGCATATCGTCTTCGCGAAACGGCATTGACACTTCCACTCGGTCCACTTCGACGTTCTGCAAATTCAAAATTGTTTCATTTTGTTTTGGCACGCAGAAACAAATGAAGCAACAAGACGAACCTGCGGATCTGTTGAAAATCTGCTTCCACTCTCGTTGTCAGAATCCATCTGCGAGTACGTAACAGCTCTAAAACACACAGAAGATTGATGTGAAACAACGAAACACGAGGCAAAACGGCTAAAACGACGGCAAAACACGAACAAACAAGGAGCAGCGAAGTAGAAAACACGAAATGAACAGTTTGGGCCGAAGCTAAATCCGCGCGCACGCGCAAGAATTCGAAGCGCATCTTACGGTAGTTGAACAATTCGCTACGGGACCCAGCGACATTTGAAGTTGAACCTGTATCCAGCGCGTGTTTTTCATTCATTCGTTGTTTCTGAAACCGTGTAAAGGCTGGCCGAAGAAGCATAATCCTGCGCATTCGACTTTCATTCATTGGTAAAGCTGGGATGTGATTGTGAGACCATGTGTGGCACCGAGAACATTATTTGATGATTTTTCAAGCTTTATCAAGTTCCAGTGAAACATACAAGTTCATGAACATGAGACGCTTTCAAGCTTCAGCGCTGACTTTGGGTTTGTCTTCGAAGGAGAAGACTTTGTGCTTAGACTGAGTCCACTTGGCTGGTCGAGTGTCGATCTGAATGCTGAAGTAGGCGATGCTCGCCGCGATGACCACTGCCGTGCCGATGAAGAGCCGGCTTCACTACAAGAACTCTTGCTCTCTTACTCCAAACCTGAGGTCGAGTGTTGTCTGGGACGATGAGACTGATGAGAATGAGCAGACGAGAGTGCTCAAGTGGTGATCACCGAGAAGAGGGCTAGTATGAAACGAACTTGTTGAGCAACCTGAAACTACTCTTGTCGGAACTTTGAAGTGATCATGAAACTGGGAATTACTCCATTCTGAAGACACACTTTTGTAACAGTGTTTTGGTCAGGCCAGGACACGAAAACAATTTGTTAGAAAACTTAATGCTTACATGCCAGCTCTAAAACCGAGGAACCCCGAGAATCGACAGATAACATCGCACCAAGAACAAAACTGTTCCGGGACACGGCGCTTCAAAGCTGTTTACATTTCCGTTTTCGGTTATCAAGTTGCATTGAAACAGTCGAGTTCGTGAACATGTGACACTTCTTCAACGTTGACTTTGGGTTCGTTTTCGAAGGACAAGGCTTTGTGCCTAGGCACCTGAACATTCCGACTGTCAACAAGAAACTGTCAATCAAACCCCGATCGGCCAATCCTAGTGTCGATCGTAGATGGAGTGGAGTGGCGTCTTCGGCCGGGCATCATCTCGGCATCGAACCTCTTTCTCTCTTCGACCGTGGAATGATCCGGCGCGTGTGTTTCTTCAAGAAGGCGTTGAATGCCTCCAAGGCCTCCCTTTCTCATCTTCCGACTCACTGTGAGGCCATCCAACTTCACTCCTTCACCTTCTCCTTGTCCCCTCCCCCTTCCAGATCAATCATTCAAGGGATTCGTCGTCCAAAGCTTTTATTCCGTTGGAATTCAGTGCGTTTGCTGTGCCGATGGTCCGAAGCCGGCTTCTCGCTTTCCGTAGTATCCGTATCCGTATCCGGGATATCCATAGCCTCCGTAGTATCTAAAACTCTCTTCAGAGTCTTCAATTTGAAGCTCACCCGCCATAGCCGCCCCATCCGTAACCACCGTATCCGCCGTAGCCGCCGTACCACTGAGCCGCCGAGTCAGCCACGAGGCAGGCGAGGACGGCGAAGGCGACGAGAAGAACGCTGAAACTTCTTCAGAAGGGAGAGGAACTCACAGTCGAGAGTTCATGATGAGAAGAGGAGGAGGAGAGGAAGCTGCGACTGATGCCTTCCCCCAACTTCCGAGAGCTTTTATACTGCCAGCTTGTTGTCCTTCAGCACCTCCGGGAGGGGTGAGAAAACCCGCCTGTCTTGGCCCTCCTTGAGGCAGCGCCCCGCTTTGCAAACGAGAGCTGGCAAAAAAGACGTCTCTCGGCAGCGAGCGCGCAACCGGAAGGCTGCGGGGTTGAAGGGCAAAAACGACAGGTGAACCGTGAACTGAAGAGAGCAAACGGAGAGGGGAGAAAGCTTACAGTTCAATATCCTTCACCACCTCTTCGCTCCTCCATCCTTCTCCTCCTCCTGGCGTAGTTTCCACGAAGTGATAGATCGAGGAGGCTCTTGGTGGGACGACTTCATTCTCTTTTATTTATTTCTTCAATCCAAAAGAGGAGCTCTCAAAGCGATCCTGACTGCTTTGAATGTCTAGCTTGTCTGACAAACAACACCTTTTGTGTCGATCTTCGCCTTCGTGCGGGCAGACAATCGCGCGAGAACTCGCTCCGTTTGCCCTTTGCATAGAGGAGACCTGTCAGGCTCGGGCGCGTGTTGCAAAGGCGACAAAGGAGCAAACAGACTGGAGGAGGCGAGAGAACGTTTGCAGACTCCGCGGCTTCACGCGGAAAATGCCGAGAGCGGCGAGGTCGCCTCGTCTTCGACTACTTCAACAATCAAGGCACCAAAACGTACTCACGGATCGCCAACTGGAAGAGAAGAAGACAATTGTTTAGACGAATCGTTTGAAACGGTCAAATAACTGCATTATTTTTCGTGATTTTTTAGCGCGCTCTGCGGCAGAGCGGCTCACACCTTGCCATTGCTCCTTCTTCACACATTCTCACCTCAAAGAGTGCTAAAAGAGCCCAATTAGCGCCTCGTTGAGAGCATAAAAGGAAGAGATTCTCGAGTCTCCTCATCATTGTTCAAGAATGTGCTCGTCGGCGATCTACAACTCCATCCTCTCCCACAAGGACATCGTCAATGTGGACTTCACCATCTTCGAGCAAGACCTTCTCGATGCTTTGGCTGAAGGCTACTTCTCCTTGGACATCTGCGACGAAGAAGAGGAGAGCTCCTTCGACACGACCTTCTGTCAGGGTTGGATCGACTTTCCAGTGAGTTCGGTGCTTCAAAGGCCTTTCAATCTTCAGATGGACTCGGAGGACGATAGGTCTATCAACCTAGACTTCACCGAACCATTCGAATGCGACATCTCAGCGATCCATCACGAAGAGACGAAATCGACCAAAAGCGAGGAGGAAGACGAAGAAGAGTGGAAAGACTTGACGAGAGCTATCGATGCCGAACTTCAGCGAGTATTCTGGCTCTAATCTCTTCAACTCACAACTTTGATCTTATTCTCATCAGCTCAACTATTGCTACATAGCCTATTCGGGATTGTACACTGTCCTCATACTCTGTTGTTGTGAATTATTGTGTTCGATGGGACGAGCCAGTTCGCATTCAGTCATCGTTGGATTGCGCACGAAGATATTACGAAAGTAGGCGAAGGTGAGGAAGAGCTCCATGCGACTGCAGTCAAGGTGGCCATCCTGGCAGCGAATCTTGAAGTCGGGCTGCCTGTTTGGGGTTACTGAAGCCATGCTTAGGAACTCACAGGGGAGTCTCGAGGAAGGCGAAGGGCGTCGAGGGAGGCGAGATCTTCTCCGAGTCCTCGAAGTCCTTGCGGCGGAAGGCGAGCTCATTGTCAGCACTCACCATCAACTTCATGCCTGAAACAATTTTTCATGCGAAGAAACCAAGCAACCTCCCCGAACGCTGACGAAACAATTTTGTTCAGCTTATGAAAAATTGCTGAAACGGCCAATTCCCTTCTGCAATTCTGGGCCCACCTCAAAACTGGATGACGGTCTTGTTGAGGGTCTCTCCGAGGGGCGACTGGGAGCCGACTTGCACCGACGGCCGCCGCGACATCTCGGGGTCGAGCGGCTGGTAGAGCGCCGTCTGCTTCATCACTTCTGAAGCTTCTTGAAGGAGGAGGGTCAAAGGACCTCTTCCGGTCTCGTCAACGACGGTCATCAGAAAGTGGACGAAGAGAAGAGGCGGTACGGGTCTGTAGTGCATCTGGCTGCTCGGGGTCAGTCTCTGAAAGTCTTTCTTTCTGCTTGAGAGGAAGACGGACGATGTCGAAGCCCGAGCCAAGGCAGCGGCGACGGGCGAGCGTGAAGGTCGAGCCGATGCTCAACGACCTCTATCTCGGCTGGGAAAATGATTTTCGTGCCAAAATACTCGCCGTACCACTCAACGAGCGAGGTACCGCGAAACTGGCGAATTCATCGAGGGCGGCGGCGTTCTCCCCCGGCAGCTGCACCTCGTGCGACAGGATGAAGACCATTTGGCCTGGCTCTGAAAGAAGGAAGCGTCTCGTGTGAAAAGAGGAAGCTCACCGAGGAGAGGAGTCTTGCCGAGATGGAGAAGCTCGACGTGGAGTGGAGAGGGAAGAAGAAGCCAAGAGTGACAATCTAGAGGATGGAGCGCCTCATCTGGCGAAGATCCATGAAAAACTCCGAGAACGCGAGGCGCAGTGGAGATGCTGGAAGAGGCTAAAGAGAAAGAACGTCATGAGCTCGGAAGCCATTCTTCAGAGACGACGCAAATTGTAAGCCCACTCCCTGCGAGAGGCGACGGGAAACGAGTCTCTGCAAGGTTTTCTCGGTTCTTGGAGAAGGAGAGAGGGTTGATTCCGAAGCCCGAGCCGAGACCACAGCGACGAGCGAGTATGAAACTCGAACCGTTGTTCAAAAATCTTCAAGAGCCTGATTGTAAGTTTTCTTCTCGGTAGACAACGACATTCTTTTCAGAACATTGGCTAGAAAGGGAAGAAAAAAAATCCCCTAACTACTGCCTGAGGAACTTTTTCCAACTTTCACTAGTGTTCATCACGAGAAAACTGACTCGAAGTAGAAAACTTTATCGATCATGACTCTTGAAATAGGATTCATCCATAAAATAGAGGAGCAATAATCGAGACTATTCAACGTATTCATCTCATCATCATTCAAAGACCAATTCACAGGTAAAGCTCTCATAACATGAACACAGAACTACCAATAAGACAGTGAAGAATACTCAGTTCGACGCCGAAGATCCCGAGTCGAAAGAGACACTGGGTGGAAGGCTGACTTCACGAAGAAGCACAACGCGACCTCGAGGTGTATTCACGTAGAAACCGCTGAGGGTGACCTTGCCGCCGGTCTTCTCTGTTGCCGGCACCACGTACACGTCACTCTTCTTGATGACAGACGAGGGGTCGCGGATACCCAGACTATCCCAAAAGGACTGGTCTGCCTGCAATGATAAACCGTTGAACCAAATACACTGCCAAATTGGAACCCCTCACCCAAAAGCTTTCCTTGATTGAAAAAACTTGCATACCCGAGACATGCTCGTCGACGACATTTCGGCGACGACCGATTCTCCTGAGAGGTCTGATGGGCGAGCACTTGGTGGATTCTCGAAGCCAACTTCAGCCAGGTCCGTCGAGAGACCCGTGGGCGTCACTGCGCGTCTCTGGGCCATAATGCCGCGAAGACGCGTGCTCATCGCCTGCAAGTATACAATTGAATTTGCGGATTGTTCGACATGAGAGCTTCGAACTAACGTCGAAGAAAAGCTCACATTTTTATCATCTTTGGGAAAGGTCTGAAGAAACTCATCGTAGAACTCGCTGCTCTTCGACTTCCAATGTGAGATGAACTCGCTGCTCTTTAACTTTAATTTATCATGAAGTGAAACTGAAGCAAACCTTCGGATCTTTCACCAATTCCTCGAGCACAAAGTCGATGAATTCGTGAGTGATTCTTGAAATGAATGGCGCGCTTGACAAGCCAACTGTGGGCGAGGTCTCCACGATCATCCCTTTGGCGCGAAAATCCTCGTAGAAGTCCTTCCCGTTTGGAAAGAAGCGAGGCGTTCCATCGAATGCGATGAAGTCAATCTAAGCAGGCACGCAATCGACGTCATACAAATAGACAAGAAGACAAACCTTCAATTTCTGGAGAAATTTGATGTCGTAGAACCAAGGGGCGTAGCGGCAGACCTCATCGACATATCGACAATGACGAACGGCCTCGAAACGCTCGTTTTCCTCTGAGATCGCCAAGAGATTGTTGTCAATCAAATCAACATCGTTCGGCACTAAGGACGAGTGACTTCAAGAGAAAAGAAATGAAACCTCCGACTATTAGGTAAACATTCGGAAAGGCGTTCTTCGCTTGAAGAAGTTGGTTCGCATGACCATGGTGGAAGAGGTCGTAGATGCCATCAGCGTAGACACGTACTGGGCGATCGGCTAAACGAAGAAATGAGACGAAAAACGATGAACGAACCTTTTTCAGGCTGGGTCATAGTCGTTATCGGGTCGAGATCGGCGATCTCTTCGAGCTCATCGCTGAAGGGTGCCGGCATGGCGAGCGCCAACGGAAGCGGCGCCATCGTCGGCGGAGTGGCTACTTCGTCGCTGGTCGACACCTCGCTACGGAACTTTTTGTAGATGTCCTCCTCGCCCGGCGCCACAAGCGGCATAGTGCCTGGAGCAATGAAGTCAATCTAAACGGCTCAAACTTAAAAAGCGGAGATGAAAACGAGCCTTCAGCTTCTCGAGAAACTCGACGCTGCAGAACCAAGGCGCATCTCGGTAGACCTCATCGACATAAGGACAGTGACGGACGGCCTCAAAGCGCTCCTCCTCCGACGTCACCGTGCGGCCCTTGTACTTGTGCGTGTTCTCGTCACCGCAAACTAAACTGACAACGAGGTTTGGAAGCTCAAGAAATCGTACGAACCTCCAACGATGAGATATACGTTTTGGAAAGCGTTCTTGATTTGGCGAAATTGATCTGCAAGACCGTCGTGGAACTCGTAGATGCCATCCGCGTAGACGCGCACCGCGCGGCTGGCTAAACAAAGAAATGAGACGAAACATTCGATGAACGAACCTTTCCCAGCCTCGGCCATATCTATCGTCACCTTTGTGGCATAGTCCACAGTTTTTCTCTCTGCGATAACACTGGGCTCATCACTGAAGGCTGCTGAATGAGCGAGAGCCGACAGAAGCGGAGCCATTGCCGGCGGAGCGGCCACTTCGTTGCTGGTCAACTCGGTCTCCTTGCCCTGCGTCTCCACAAACATTCCCTTGCGACGGAACTTCTCATAGAGGTCCTCCTCACCCGGCGCCACATACGGAATTGCGTCATGCGCAATGAAGTCAACCTAAGCGGATTCAGTTTCAAAAGACAGGGATGAAGAGAAACCTTCAGCTCCTTGAGGAACTCGACGCTGCAGAACCAAGGCGCATCTCGGTAGACCTCATCGACATAACGACAGTGACGGACGGCCTCGAAACGCCTTTCCTCCGACGTCACCGTGCGACCCTTGTACTTGTGCGTGCTCGCGTCACTGCAGACTAAATAGAAACTTTTGAAAGCTGAACAAGAAAGTACGCACCTCCAGCGATGAGGTAAACATTCGGAAAGGCGTTCTTCGCTTGAAGAAGTTGGTTCGCATGACCATTATGGAAGAGGTCGTAGATGCCATCCGCGTAGACGCGCACCGCGCGACCGGCTAAACAAAGAAATGATGAAACAAGTCGATGAACGAACCTTTTCCAGCCTCGACCATGTCAGTCGTGATCGGGTCGAGGTGTGCTCGCTTGGCGAACGCTTCGGGCTCATCGCTGAAGGGTGCCGGAAGAGTGAGCGTCAACGGAAGCGGCGTTGTCGGCGGCGACGCGTCGTCCGCATCGAAGAAATCGGTCTCGGTATCCGCCCTCTCCTTCTTCCCTTCTGTCGCTCCCGAATCCGCCGGCTCCGGCATGTCAACCTTTCGCTTCGGCATCGTCTGCAAGCAAAAACAAAGTCATGGACCACGAAAGTTGTGAAACGAGAGAACATGTTGACGGAACGCGACATCGAGCGACGCCGGCGCAAAAATTTACTGCGTGAAAAAATGTTGCGCTAAACCTACCGTAGCGGTGTTGAGATTTTCGCTTCAGAGCACGCGTGCCCGCGGAAATGAACTTCGCTGTTTGTGAGAAGCCTGATTAAGAGTTCGCTCCTTTCCAAGAAACTCACAGCGGCTATTATCAAGAGACAACGGGAAAACATTGTTTTCGCGCTACTTGTTGAGCTCATTCACGCAAAACGTCAATCCCTCATGGTACGCTCACGCACGGATCCGACACGGATTTCTATCAGCTCTTCCTCGATCTTCACCAGACGTTCACGACGAGCTTCTCCATCTCGGTCAAGACTCCTCTCGTCAGTGACCAACCTCCTTCAACTTGGAGACAGGCAATTAACTTCCTCCTCCTTGTTCAAATTCTTCTCCCTTTGTATAGCCAAACCACATGATATTCATCCTGTCGTACATGGTGCAGCTGCCGGGGCAGAACTTCGCCGCCCTCGACGCCACCTTCACGACCGTTCACGACTCCACGCTCGCTGAGTGGTACGGTAGTGAGGATTTCAGAAGGAATATCATTTTGCAGTTGAGTTGAGACTTACAGTATGTTTTGAAGGTCGTTGAACATCGGCTCGGCCTTCACGCTCGCCCGTCGCCGCGACCTCGGCTCAGGCTTCGACATTGTCCATCTCCCTCTCAAACATAAAGAAAGCCTTCTAGAAACTGGTCCCGATCAGCCGGATGCACTACAGACCCGTGCCGCCTCTTCTCTTCGTCCACTTTCTGATGACCGTCGTTGACGAGACCGGAA
>JAQIXL010003434.1:0-10396 GCA_034700245.1 Poikilolaimus oxycercus
ATTTCGCCGACGGTCCGTCGTCTTCTCTGTGAAGTCTTTTGCACGCATCCTCCTTACAAGTGGTTCATCGCTCATTCCGTTTCTGTGACATCACAGCTCGCCCGACGCGTAACTCCTCATGCTCAGGCAAAATAAAAACCTCCGCTCACGTTTGTTCGCTGTCATTTTGTATCTTCATCGTTTTTCCTTTTTCACTTGTGTCAAAATCACTCTCGGTGACCTACAATTTTGAGAAGTTCAAATTCAGGGCAAAATTGTATGCTTCGAGATATCTCGTCGACCCTGCACGCTGTATGTCAAACGGCTTTACTTACAACGCAGCGTGAGTGGCTCTCGTCATGACTGGCTATGATGTCTCTTTCACATGGAAAGATATCGTGAATGCAGTGCATGCAATCCGACTCGTCGTGAACTTCGGACGTGAAGAGGAGGTGCTAAATACTGATGCTCGAGTTTGGGAATTCAACTGCTCAGTCAAAGTTTATCATTTGCGGCTGGGCGCTGTCTCTATCTTGCCATGAACCCTTTTCCGCTAACAATTCAGGATCTTTCGCTCTTGTTCGAGTTTCTTGATCGTCTCACGGCCGCGCGCCTTTCGAAAACGTGTCGTTTCGCGTACGAAGCATCGCGTCACGCAAGACTTCGAGAACCACAAGAGCTTTCGTTTTCATTCTATTTGTTCAGATTTGGGGCGACGGAACGTTTCGCCCAGTTTAACCCATTGATCGAGTCATGCCATCCCATTCAAGTTTGCATCCAATTTGGAATGAATCACAAGAACTTGATTCTGTACGAAAGAGATGATATTAAGATTTCCGTAGAGCATGAAGCAGTCCGTCAGTTTACCTTTTGTGCATCAAACGGAACTCCCAGCGAGACATTGTTTTCGGTAATTTTTGACTTCTTCAAACTACATTTGCCAACGCAGAAGATTGTTTTTTATCGACTCATTTGTTCGGTTCTTAAAACGGTCGGAAAGTGGTTAGAGAGAAACGGACGCAAGTGCTTGAACATAGAATTGTATCAATGTTCACGTAAGTTCGACGATCTAGAAACGAAAAGCTATACATTTGAGCGAGATCAGAACGTCTCACAAATCGAAATTTCTAAAGTTATCATCGACCTTCTTCAACTTCTAGAGCCGCCTTCAGTGACCATCGATGCGCAAGTTTCTTTCTCGGTCAAAGAAATGGCAAAACTCGCGCCGTTCTTAAGACACTTCGTAGCCGGGCAAGGGACGGGTATCCTCGTCGATAGTGCAACGTTTCGTCACTGGGCGCCGAGCGTCTTCTCCGCCGGCAATTTGAGCTTCGCCGACGAGTCCGACGCCACGTTTGATCTTGTCACAGAATGGATAGTCGATCCGCGGCGATCAAACGGCAATTATTTGAAAATCCAAGTGCCGTTCAGTTGGACTTCTCAAATTTGGGCTGCACTCGAAGCGAGCACAGATTTAAGTGAAATTCAGAGGACGACGTTTATGCACGAATACATTGAAAAGATCTTCCAGCGCCAGAATCTGCATGTCAAGGTGACACAAAGATCACGTCAGGTGATGGTGCAGTTCAGAGCGATTTTTAGCTTAAGACCGTAAGCGTATTATTGTTGTGCATTTGCAATATATCGAAATGAATAAGCGGCATAAATACAAAAACGGAGAGAGGTGAAGATTTGTCGGATTGTGAGAAGTTTTTTTGTCAAGCCTTTGCTGCTTTTCAGATCGGCGGGTTACTCAGCCTATTGATGAGCATTAGTGTCGTTGTCCCTAGCGTCTACTTCTACACTCGAACATTTATTTTTATCTCGAAGTTCAAACACTTGAGGGCTATAGCTGAAAGAAAGGTTCTTTGTTTCACTAGACGCAGAACCTTTCACAGAACGAAATCAACCTCCTCTTTGTCGGAATTGTCGTGTTTGCACCGTCTTTGGCAGACAACATCGTCATGAGCATTGGCTTCTATGGCGTCTTCTTCGATAATTCAGCCCTTCGATCGTAAGCACTTAGAAATTTATTTTAGTTAATTAATTGTGCGACAGATTTCTCGTGATACGACCACATCTCGTTGAGCTCAGCTTCGCCGTTCAACCGTGGATCCTCTTGATTATTTCGTCGACGGTCCGTCGTCTTCTGCGTGAAGTCTTTTGTACACATCCCCCATACAAGTGGTTCATTGCACATTCCGTTTCTGTCACGTCACAGCTCGCGCAACGCGTACCCCTCATGCTCAAGCAAAATAAAAACCTCTCACGCTCGTTCGCAGTCATTTTATAGTAGCAGTTCTCTTTTTCGGTTGTGTCAAAATCACGCTAGGTAACATCCAATTTCGAGAGCTAAAGTTCAAATTCGAGGGAAAATTGTATGCGTCGAGGTGCCTCGTCGACCCTTTGCCCTCAGAGTCGTCGTAAACTTCGGGCAAGGAGAGGAGGTGCTAAATAATGATGCTAGTCTTTTGGTGTTCAACTGTTCAGTACTACACAACAAGATACAATACAAAAGTTAAGTATAGCTCTGCCTCTATTTTGTCATGAATTATTTGTTCAGCAAGCTGCATGACGTTTAGAAGAAAATAATTAGTAAGATCTGACAATTGAGGATCCTTATCGAAAGGATCATTCCCCAAGCGAAAGCTCTAGCAGCCGCCGACCTGCAGCTGTGACCTCCCCGCCTGCTGAGCTTTGGATGAGCTGGTCGTTATTTATAGGACGTTCTCTGTTAAAATGGAGTTTTTTATTCCAGCCCATTATGCAAGTAAAAAAGTCGAATCCCAGATTTTTCCTTAAAAATCACCATTCGACAGCCCTAGGTGCCTCGACTCTGAAACGGCGTTTAATTTCGTCTGGAACTTCCATTTAGAGAAGATCCAGGCAGTCGAAGTTGAGATCTCTCAAAACTTCAGGGGGCAAATTGCCTCACCGTTCTGCATGTTTTCCGAAGTTCTTGATGCCATTCGAACCTTTCCACGAAAACGTTTCTAACTGTTATGCAATTCTTACTTCTTGCGAATGATGACGCAAGAACAACTGAAATCTGGGTAAAATTTCTTTCCACAATGCTCCATGAAAAACGAAAATATCTCTTACACACGCCTAAAAGTCGTTGACGAGACAACGGCCGACCGCCGCCAGGATCATTCGGTGCTGTAATATTGTGTGTCTGCATGCAAGGACCCCGACAAACCTTTTTCTAGCCCTAAGCATTTGACAAGACGCGCCTTTGTGGCCAGTGGAAAGTGATCCGCGCAAGTATCCGCAAGTGTGGACTATCTAGGTTGCGCCCATGGCAGCAGTGTAATGGAGTCTGAAACTTTGCAGCAGACACAACTCACAGTCAATTCTGAATTAGCCGTGTTTATTTCGAGTTGAACGATTATTAGCGTGCTATTAGCGTTAGCAATAATTTCGACGGCGAAGGATGTCTCGTAAATCGAAATGGAAGGGCATTGCCTTTTCTCTTTATATAGTTCGAAATGTGAAATTCCTTCCGAACAACAGGATGCATAAAATAAAGAAGCCAACGTCGAGTTGAACTTTTATTACAGGAAACTTTGAAACAGGAATAATACCAATATCTACAATTCAAAAAAAATAACCGTCCTCTTGCAAAACAATCTTGTCGGCTGTTGATGCTACACGGCAAATGAGGGGTTTTTCTCCTGGCTTCCTTGTTATTCTCCACGTAAATCTACCACTCTCCAGTTTTTCATCGGGAATTCCACGAAGAAGGATATCTTCCAAGCGCTCATAAGGATGCTCGAAAGTAATGCAAACTTTGTGAATATTTCTCGTTTCGCTCATCCACATGTGAATGAGTTTATTGACGGCTTCTGGTGTAATTTGAGTCACTCCCTTGTTCAAGATCAAGGAGTCAAGATTGGAATTCAGCAGAAAATCATCGTTGACGAAAGTAGCGAAATCGGTCAAGTCCGTCCTGATAACCTGTAGACGACGCAGTTGACGAATCCGGGAATGACGAAGAAATTCCGGCGTAACTCGAAGTTGTTCTGCGTAAAAGCTTAGAATCCATATGCGAGGCATTCTTTCGAGGATCTCCAAGAATAATTTGTGATTTTTGAGTGAAGTACTGTTTCGATAAATTAGACTTTGACACTCCAAACTATCAAAATGCATGCAAAGATCGTGAAGCTTTTCAAGTGGTAAATTCGTGTTTACTTCGAACAAGTTGTAGCGCAAAAATATGTGTGCAAGAAGTTTTTGAACTTCGGCGCAGAGGTTGTTCCAATCATTGTATGACGTCTTGGGTCGAAAAGCTGGCGTTGGATAATTTGATAAGTAGAATACAGATTGGTCCAGTACAAAGGGAACTTCATAAGACGTTTGCCATTTACAGTTTCCAACGTCGTTAAGCATGATGAAAATGCGCTCCTCTCTTGATAGAAGAATTCGAATCGGATGATTGAACTTATTGAAGCATTGCGAATTTTGGATGAAAAAGTCGTAAAGGTAAAAGCAAGACGATGCGACCATAGCAAGTTCCGTCGGTCGGAGAAATTTACAAATGTGGTTAACCACTGGATTCGGTAAATGGAGCAGCATTTGCTGAACTCAAGAATTTGCAATTTGACAGCATGCATCGAGGTGGGGGAGGGGTGGGGGGGGGGGGTTGCTAGCCCGCATTTTTAGCACTTCGATCTACGCAGTCAATCCCTTTGCCTGACTTTTACGGACAATCTGGGAAGAGGTACATAGCTTGTGTGTACCTTTCTTCGGATGCCATGTCTGGTTTTCCTCTGACTCGCCAAGATGTGACGCTTATTTTCGGATTTCTCGATCGCTCTACCGCTGTTCGCCTCATAAAATCATGCCGGTTTATGTATCAAGTCTCACGCAGCGCCCGTTTTCGAGAACCTCCAGATATGTCATTAGAAGTTCACATCCTTGACTTCCAAGTTGGTTCTATGACAAGAAGGGGACCAATTCTTTATTGCGGGCTCGGCGATTTATCAACTCAGAGAATACTTGAAGTTACCGTTGTTTTCGATGCCTCACTTGCCGATGAATTATGGTTTCAAGATCGTTTAACGATTTGGAAAAGTGAGCATGAGATATTGGAGCTTGACCACGTAGGTCAGAACATCTTTCTCCTTTATGCATCTGAGAACACAGAAATTGAAGTCGCATTAAAAGCGCTCTTAAACTTCTTCAAAGTGTCAATACCGACGAGCAACATTCATTTCAAGACTGAAGAAGCTTCAGTAATTCGAACAGTCTTGAAGTGGATCAACAGCCAGCAAAGAAATTGCGAGAGAGTGCAATTTTATGCGAAGAATTGGGATGAAGTTAAAACGTCCAACAAAGCGGTCGAATTAGCCAATATTGTGACTGAAAGCATCGAGCTCACGAAAGCTCGAGCCACGATTATGGATGTTGCGGCATGCTTCTCCTCGATTCAAATGTCAAAAATTTCCTATTTCGTGAGGAGTTTTCGAGCATTTCTACCAGCAACACTGAGCCTTGATGACGAAACTTTCAAGCGATGGTCACCGCAACTTTTCAATGGCGAAAACAGCGACCTTAGTGTAACGTACCAATCCGTGATAGAGTGGCTTGCAAGTGAAAGTCGATTGAAACCGTGCACCTAACGAAAAACAAATGGCCTGGCATTGCAAAGAGCGCATGACTGGAATCGCGACTCACATGGACTTCGAAAATAATTCTATCCTTGAAACCGATGACAGCTGCCTGTGTCTGCAATTACTCTTTGCCTCAACTTTCAAAACAATTACCCTTGAACAAGAAGTTGATTTCTATCCCGATAGAGGCCCAAAGGATAGTTAGTGCCCGTGGCGAACTTTGCTTTTATACTGCAACTGAACCATCACACTTTTCGCTCTTGAATCAATAGGATGTGCTAACGGTCGATTGCAAGCAACTGCTTCACTACTTGAAGAGCAGTTGCTGAAACGGACTACCGAATCTGCGAAAACTCTTTCTCTCCGAAGACAATTCAACATTTCGAAACGCGATCATTTTAATCAGACAAACTTTCTCCACCGGAATTGCGCTCCACAACACTTTCTAAATAAAGCTGCCTATTGAAACCGGAGCCAGGTCTAACTTTGCCGACTCTCACTTCAAAGATGCAAGTATTGTATTCCCTGTGAGCCGAGAGTCCCGAACAACTCCAACGCTCTTGGGTAATCCGTCACAACTTCACAACTCACAACTGCCCAGCCTTGGTCGAATATTGCAGTGAACACCAAGCACATAGTAGCTTTGCACCCACAACTCAAGCTCAATGTCCTTTCTTGGTTTCTTTTCGATCAACTGTTCATCAAATACGCATCCCATGCCTTTTTCATCAAACTGCTCCACATTGCTCACGACGTTATGAAGTCGATTGGCAGATATTGCTTCACATTTTGAAGTGCAGCTGCTGAAACGGATGACCGAATCAGCGAAAATTCAGCCTGATTACAAGTGAATAACACTGTCATCACAACGGGCACGACTGCCTGAGTAAAATTGAATCAAATCCACAAACTTTTTCCTCGACTGCACAATCGTCATGTGAATTCGTGATTTGCGAGCGATGAAACCGCGAGATGGGCAGAGACCTTTTATGCATCTGAACATGCCGCATATAAACCAACTTTTTCCTCTCATTCACGAGATGGGTCGGTGGAACTGAAAAAAACTTATGTATATGACCGGTAAGCGCATCGGTTTCCACTACTCGTATTTTACACTGATGAGATTCTAAAGGTCTCAAGCGTCGCATTGACCTGAACTAGCCTAAAATTATACTTGAATAATAACCGAACGAGCAGAAGATTCTCATTCACAATTGACACGAATGCCCGAGAAGAAATGCATATTCACATCGACTGTACAATCGCCGTGTAAGTTCGTGATTTGCAAGCGATGAAACCGAGAGACGATTTTTATGAAACTAACGTTTCGAAGCGATTGCGCAACGATTGGGCGGGAAAAAAATTCGTGATACCTGAAACTGCGGACTGCTGAAATCTGAAATCTCTTTTCAAGCCACATGCAATTGCTCTTCGCCATAAATCTGGCACACATTGCTGTTGGCAAAGCCTGCTTATCCTTCAACGTCATTCTTTAGGCAGAGCTCTCCATGAGCGGTACTTTCGCACAAAGTAGTAAAAAAATCTGGATGTGGTGTTCCGTCTGTCCCTGCCCAAGATTGCAACAAACGTTTGTTGGCTGAAACATTTCGCGACTGAAACAGAGAAATGGCAGAGGCTACGTCTTCTGAAACACTTTGAAACCGAGTCGCTGGGGAGTATCCCTATTCACAATCGGTCTGTCTCCACGACATCACATTGTGTTGCCCGCCATTCACTCGCATTTCAGAAACAGCTGAAACCTCCTCGTTCCAAATCTCGTCAACTACAATACTTCTTTGAAACCGAGGAAATTCTAAAGATCTCGCCTCGACATCCACTTCACTATCGCTCCGCTCATTACCGAAACAACTCGCCGCACAGGGCCGGTCATTGCGCAGCTGAAACTTCCGACTGACAAACGCTGCTAATCCCTTAACGCCATTCTTGTGTGCAACAATCTGGAAACTGATGAAAAGCACTTCCTGATGCATTGTGAATTGTGATACACTCCGCCTGCTTGCTTTTCAGTAACAGCTGAAACATCGCTGGCATTCGCTAGAATTTTCTTGGTTCAACCGCTCCCTCAATTTGTTCAACAATAGACGTCTCCCACAGCATTTATCAATGTTCAGAGACTCTGCCAGCTACAGTCACATTGCTGAACCAGTCGACTGCCAGAGCGAAAACGCATTCCAGCTAGGGCGCCTCATTCAGAAAGCGGATTTCGTGGCACGCGCTGGTTCGCCACCATAGCGCCAAATTTCCGTTGATTTTCGCTTTCGCCAATGTCAATAAAGCGAAGCAGGAGATGCTTGTTAGCTGACACTTCGCAGCAGAAACTGACTATTGATAAAACTTTTGCAAACGAGTCGCAGGCGTCTCTCCTCGCTCACAACTATTGTTATGTTGAAAAGACGACCTTCTTCCGTCGCGACGGTCGTCGTCATTTACAGCTGAAACCTCGTCATGCGTCGTTTGAGATTCTTCCTTTTTCTTTCAACACAATTGATTCCAAGTGCGTCTCGGACGACGCACACTTTACCGATGTCGAAATATCAAGCAGCCTTTTCGTTTTTGCAGTCGACCGTTTCCGCACTGTCACTTGTGAAGAAAGTGCGCGTTTTGCGAAAGACCAAAGAAGTTGCTGGCAGATATTTGGTGACTGAAAACAGTTCCGCGGTTTCCAGATCACGATAAGGTTCGGAATGTAACTGAGTTCGTCTGCAGCTTGCTGTTTCAACACTCTTACAACCAATCATAGTGTGACCTCCGGTTGTTCTATTGTACAATTGCCATACTGTTGCCATTTGTGCGTACTTCGTAATGCATCCTGAAAACCGCCACACTCCCCGCAGATCGTGCTGGCAAAAAGTGCCGCCTTGCGAAACACCGGAAGCGCTGTCTGTTTCGACGAGCAAGTCCCACTTTCTTCTCGCGGAAACCTTGCAGTGAGATGGAATGAGTCAATCAGGTGAGATGTTTGGCAGTGTTTGCAACTCGTTAGCTGAAAATCAAATCTTGCTCCAACTCTCCACTGAAATACGTATGTTCAAATGATTGAAATGTGTTGCCTGAAACCTCTCTCGGTCAGAAGACTTCGTTCAGACTGTTTTCTCTTTGAAATAAAGCCGCTGAAACAAACTCCGAGATCGGGCTGGTCCTTCAACAATATTTTGCAAAACCTGTTCATATCCCACAACCAAAACCTGTTCATATCCCACAACCAAAACCTGTTCATATCCCACAACCAAAACCTGTTCATATCCCACAATTATTGTTAGCTCCGATTTTTACAAGTAAACTCCATACCGTTTGTGAAACGAATAGTTCTCACAAGTGATTGCGAAAAAGGCTAAGCGCATTTGTTTCCACTAGTTTTCTTTGAAACTGTGGAGATTCTATAGATCTCAACAGCGCATCGACTTCAACGAGCATTGGCTTGCATCCATTACCAAAGAGTTTCTCCAGCTCGATATGTTCGCTGTTTGAAACCGATGCGGAATACAAACGTCAGACCCGGGACTTCTCTGTTCACAGCCATAGTTCCGCTCCAAAGAAAGTGTTCAACCCTTTGTGATTGTTTGCTTGCCCTTAAGAAGCCGCTGAAACCTCACTACGCATCGCGCCATTTTCTTCATTTGCATGATTCAATCAAGCGCATCTTGGACAATCAGCGAAACTGCGGAACGGTGCGACTCGGTCGCGTGACACGGCCATCAGCATCGTCTCCTTCGGGTATCTTCCACTCATGCCTCAAAATGTTCTCGCTGCAACGACAAGACCAAATTGTTGTACACTTTTTATTGGCAGTGAAATTTCGCAGCTGAAACTGAGAACTGGCACATTAAAAACAACCGCTCCTCCGCCACCAGCGGCACTAGCCCCGTAGGTAGACAAGGTCGTGGGAGGGAAAATTTTTCTAACTCTTTCTAAGGTCAAATGGTCTGCTGTTTTCAGCAGTACGCTCATTCAGTCAGCATCTACCAAAAACATGTATTGCCGGGCTTTATACTGCAGGACCTATGAAAAAAAACAATTCTGAAAAAAACGTCAGAGTAAGTCTTTACCTCAGAATAAAAAGACATCAAGCACTGGATCACTCTTTTATGTTAGAGGGACACAGTGAAGTAATAACTCCCATCCCTTTCGACACGTCTGCAAGTGCAATGAATGCAATTACAGAAGTGCAACAAAGAAGACTTCTGCTGAACATCAACTGTTGCTTGATTGTGTGACAAGTCTTGAGAAGGAACTCTCAATTTGGGGCGATTTTTGGATATCTTCAGAGGCAACATGGCGTATAGTGGCAGAGTCATAGCCTTCGTCTTTCTAGCCTCTTTTCTCTCATGAAACCACAGAAGACTTTTAGACCTGTCAATGGAAGAATGATTACGCTAGGATACCCTGTACTCATAGCTGGGACATGTGAAAATAAGTGCAATTCGCTGGCGCGTCGCTGTTTCAGTGCAAAATCTTTACTGCAAGTCGGCCTTTTGACTCTAGGTCTTGTACAAATCATGAAACTGCGAAATGCAAGGGTAAACTTGGCTAGCTAAATGAGTCTGCTTGCAAGCAGAACTTGACTGAAATCGGCCCGGGCCGCCCGCGGGCCGCCCGCTGCCCGCCCATCCTAGCGGGCGCGGGCCGGGCCGGGCGCGGGCCGCCCGCGGGCGGCCCGCTTTTTTGGAAGGTCGCGCGGGCGGGCGGGCAGGCGGACACTTGCGGATTTTTGTTTCCGGATCGAACAATTCCGGACTGTACATTTGCGGACGATTTTTTGCGGACGAGCGTCTTGCGGATTGGAC
>JAQIXL010003435.1:0-10394 GCA_034700245.1 Poikilolaimus oxycercus
AGCGCCGCAGCGACGACTGCTTGGATGTTCTCGTAGGTTGGCCAGTCACTGGAAAGATTTCTCTTGTCAAGTCAAAAGAAGACTTACTCAATGTAGATGTCATCGTGACCAGTCCAGCATTCAAACTGCAAGAAATTGCGTTTACTCTCTAAAGCAAGCCACAAGAGAACCTGTCCAGGACAACGACAAACAGCAGAGAGATTGCTGCCGCACCAGTACGGACGATCCAGTCGGGCCCGGGTTTTAATCACGAACACAACAGCTTGCTGAATAACAGAATAATGAATGCCATCGATGACAAACCTGACCGACAAACGGTTCACCACGAGCTTCAGCGTAGACAGTCTTCGAGACAATCGTTTTGTCCTCCTCCGAAGCCATGAGGAAACAGTTTGAACAGGGAACAGCCGAAGAAGACTTATCGGCTTGATGAAACCTTGTTTTTAAGGAGATCAATCACGAAATTCGAAGCATGAAGGGGCATCCGTGCAGCGATAAGGCCCCGAGCAGCTCATGTGAACCCGGGGAAAGGGCAACAGATATTTCGAAAGGTCTGCAAAAGAATGTTGCACCCCTCCTATGTAGATTTGATGCTTACAAAGAGGCACAGATGCACTACAAACTTTTCATAGACATTTCACGACTGTTGGCATGCTGCGCATAATATTTCTTCGAAATTTTGAGGATACGTTTTGCATGCAGAGAGCACTCTTGCCCTTATCAGTGATTGTGAAAGAAACGAACGTGATCGTTGTTGTGAAATGCCGAACACTCAGGGCTAACAGGGTGTGCACCAGCGAAAAGCGGGACATCAGCTTTCGAACTGACGGGTAACAAAAACAAGACTAATCCAAAAAAGACCAATTTTAACCCCAGTTTGAACTGTGTGATAAAGGATCATAATTTTCTGCATGTATGTTCTCAATTCTCAAAAGCGCCGTTTTGTGTGATAGAACGATCAACAAGAGGTGTTCAGTGTTCGTGAAAGCGAGCTCTCGACCGAGTTGACGGTAGATGCGAAATCCATGCGGCGAGACGGGCTGCCCCGTGGGATTCGAATCATCAAGCCACAAAACTCATTAAACCTTTCCTTCCACGGTCTCATGCCCATTGATTATTCGGTCTCATGCCCATTGACTCTTCACTTTGAGAAAATGTCCAACCAAGTTTCAAATTGCCAACTTTGCACCTTAGCCTACCTCATAAACACAGCAAGTGTGATTCGCTGCCATGTTTAAGATAGCTTGCCACTTTTCTCAGTCACTTTTTATGCGCATTTCCACTATGTTCCAGTGCCGTTGTCTTTTTTCTCTCTTCAAAGTAACAGCGAATGATTGCAGCTTCAAATCATGGATTCGTCTCTCTGGTCTCAACTGCCGCCGTCCATCGTCGAGCAAGTTTTCCTCCACGCTCCGACTCCCGCTGACGTCACTTCCGTGATGCGCCTCTCTCGTCACTTCAACACTTTCTTCGAACGAAATTGGCATCGAATGACTCCGTTTTTTGGAGAGATTGAACTTCGATGGCCATTTGGATGTTTCAACTACCGCGAGCCGCGGGAGTACTCGACCGACCCTTCGGCCGTCCTCGTCCGTCTTCGTTCTTGGACAAAAAGACGCACAGTCCGCGTCGTCGACTTCGTCTATCAGCCAAGTGGAATCACTCTCCGCATGGGGGACCTGGAGAACATGACCGAGAAGTGGAAGTTGAAGCGACGTCCCATCTCAGAGTTGTTCGACTTCATCAATCGTCGTTTCCGCACTTTGGCCCTTCACGTCCGTTTCAAGGACGATCCTCGACCGGCAATGAGGGCCTTGCTTGGCATCCAGAGCTATTTCCACTTTCCAATTCTCAGTCTTGAATGCGATCGCAATCAGCCGTTTATTCGTTCTTCTCCTTCGCCGCAGGTCCTCAAGGAATTCCGCGATTTCATAATGCAACTCATTAACAAGCACGAAGTCTCAAACTTCTCTCTCAACGACATTTGTAAGTTTCTCTCCGTATTCGTCTTGTTGATTATTTTGCAGCTTTCGAAAATACCTAAAACGGTTTCAGGGGGTGTATTTCGGCACGCAGTTCGAGAAAATTTCTTTGACAAACAAGAGATCCTGGACTTGGACGAGCTTACTGTGAGCATTCGTTTCGATCCCCAAACAAAGCCTTTTAGATCAGCGTCGGGGCCTTCTCTTTGCCGTGGACGGACGAGTGGCTGTTGACGGCTCAGCCTGAGCGCGTCTTCCTGCGAGACTTTGAACGTTCCCTCGAGGTGAAAGCCGGCTTCACACCAGAGGCCATTGTGCGATGGATTCATCTCTGGCACGATGACGAGCGCCCCGAGATGAAACGCTTCATGTTGGATCTGGATGGGGAGCTCGACGAACTGAAGACGGCCATCTTCGACAAGACTCTTCGTTGGACTCGGGTCAAGCCATGCTCCAACTTTCGCGGTGACTCGAGAGCAATTCGAAGTCGAAGTGGTGAACGACTTTGTGTCAACCTCATCAAGAACTTCGGCTACACCACGATCATTCTTACGGCGAATGACCCTCATTCAAGAGGAAAATGCAATTGTCAAGGCTGATTATTATTTATTCGAGTTCCATTGTCGAATTCCAGCGTTGTACATATGTACTTTGTCTCTGTAAATATATTTTGTCCAGTAAGCATCAATAAACTATGAGCTTATTCCTTGGCACTTTATTTACACTCTGTTTGCAACAATGACACTTATCTTGTTTCTCAGAGTGCAGCAATGAAATTGACACAAGGTGTTTCGGTTAGGAAACTTCATCCATGGATGCATCATTGTGGTCGCAGCTACCCCTTTCAATCCTCGAACGAGTCTTCCTTCATGCACCAAACCCGTCTGATGTCTCGGCCGTCATGCAGCTTTCTCGACACTTCTACCACTACTTCGAGTTGAATTGGAGGAGAATGACCGCCATCAAAGGAGACATCAAGATTCGCTTTCCTTCCTCGACAGACGGAGTTCCCACAAAGCTACAAATTCTCTATCGACGTTCTGGTCGTTTCAAGTACGTCGAGTTTCATCACACCCCAGGCGAGCTCTCTCGTCGAGTAGACGAGCATGCGACTATTTCACTCCCTCCTCGTCCACTCTCGGAGTTAATTGACTCAATTGGACGGCGCTATTCTGTCAGCACCCTCGCTCTATATTTTTTCTACGATCTTGAAACGTGCATCAACACACTATTGCACACTCAGAACTTATCGCCGGAGGAATTGAGTCTTTCCTGCGAACTCGGCGAGTACGGCAATCGTTCGCTCCCTGCTCCTCCACGCCCCGAAGAGCAGCTCGTCAAACAACTTCGTGAGAACCTCTTCAGCTTTCTAAGAAAGACGCCAGTAAAATCCTTGCATCTCGTCGATTACAGTTTGTGTTTTCTGAATTTCTCTCCATCAATTGTTTCCAGTGGGCATCCTGCGATATCTCCCTCGTGAGGACTTTTTCCTTCGACCAGAGCTTCTAGCCTTGACCGGAGTTCAGGTGAGTGCCTCTTTCTAACTATAACGTGTGTGTTAGGTCGGCATCTCTGAATGTTCCTTGCCGTGGACTGACGGATGGCTGTTGACAATGCGAGCCGAGCGAGTTTTTCTGCGAAACTTCGATCGGCCCGCCGATTCGAGCGGCTTCTCGCCTGCGGCTCTCGCTGCATGGATTCGTCTCTGGCATGCTGGTCAGCGTCCCGAAGCACGCCGTCTTCTACTCGATTTCAATCACTTACCGGATAATTTGGAAATTGCCGTCTTTGGAAATGGGCTTAATTGGGTTCCCGTCGAATCTTGTGTCGTGTTTCAAGGCGATTCGCGTTGTTTGAGCAATCCCTCAGGGCATTCTCTCTGTGTGAATCTCTCTCCCCAATTCGGCAACACCACCGTCATTCTAACTGTTGACGACGCGCATGTGATCGGGGAATGCGATTGCTATGATTGAGTGGCATATCTTGCACAAAGATGCAACAATGAACAACCAATTTTTATACAGATAAACGTTTGCCATGTATTGTATGCAAAGCAGGAACGAGGAGGCCTAATCGTCAAGTCCAGGAGCTTCTAATCGCAATGCAATGGGCAAGCTGTTAGATTGCCTCAGTTGGATGGTACAACAGTTATCTTGTCCTTGAACGATGTGCATTGCTTATATGAAAAAAAGAACCACTACATTTACTGAGCTTCTATTGCGCATATTGTTGCACTACGAGCACGATTTTGATCGAAACCCTTGACAGAATAGCGCCTGCGACAAAGAGCAGAGCCGAAATCAATGGCTCACTCGTGCATGCAAGGGGCCTAAAGGCACTTCCAACAGGTGGCGAGTGTAAAAATGCCCTCCGCGGATTTCCTCCACTTCGATTGCCTCACGCCGTGGCTATTCGTTTTCAACTCTCGCACCGCTCTTCTGTTTGACTACACTTCATCTTTAAAGTGTTTTCTCTATGGATTACCATATCTGGGGTCTACTCCCCACCGACATCCTTAGTCAAATCTTCGTTCGATCTCGAACTGCCACCGATGCTCGAATTGTTCAACAACTTTCACGTCGATTCAAGAATTTCTTCGAATTTAACTGGCCTCGACTGCCTGCTTGTGATGCGGGTTGTGTACAAGTGCAATGGAGCAGCAATGAAGATCGCGAGAAGACGCGAGTCAATGTCTTCTGGAACAACTCTTTTCGTGAGGCAACTACATTTCTATGTTCCTCAGCTCGAATACTCCTTCAAAGCCCCGAAGGTTCTCATAAACTACACCATTTGGAGACACTTGGCGAATTACTGAATTATGTTGCTCGGCGTTGCCTCATTCGGCGTCTTCAAGTCGAATTTGATGGGTCGCCCCTGCCAGTTTTCAAGCAACTCATGACCGCCGTGGATTTACGAACTCAGGATTTCTATATTGGAGGTGGATGTGGTCGTGATCTCGCTAGCGGAATGGAAAGCCGACCGTCATTTGAAGTTCTCAAAGAACTTCGAGAGAGCTTATTTCACATTTTGCACTCCTTTGGATCAAAATCGCTAGAGCTAGTCGACCATGGTTCGTCATATTTTTTATTTCACAGAAGAATTTCCAGTTGGTATAATGAGATTCTTGGTGTGCGACGGCTTTTTCGATCGCAGGGAGATTCTCGAACTGGACAGACTCTGGGTGAGCGAGTGCGTCTCTCCCTTGAGAATGACCGTCAGCTGTTTGCAGGTATTCATCACGGAGGTGCCCGCGCCTTGGACTGACGCTTTCCTTCTCTCTTCTCACAATCGAGATCTCACACTTCGATTATTTTCTAGAAACTCTGGTTCTTCGACGGGATTCACACCTGACGCACTAGCCAGATGGATTCACTTCTGGCAAAAGGGAAGACATGTGAAGACGGGCAAATGGGTGCTTCATTTTGAGCACTCCGTTCAAGATCTTCAACCATTTGCCTTTTCGGATGTCTTTGATTGGACCGAATTGCCGTCATGTCGTCGTATGCCTGGCGATTGTCGCCTTGTTCAACGTCCAGATGGCCATTCATTATGTGTCACACTCTGCCCGTGGTCCGACATCACACAAGTTGTTCTTGCTGTTGATGATGAACATGCAAAAGGCGCTTGCAACTGCCGTTGAAAATATGCTCTTGTTTAAAAAAAATGAATGCACAATAAATGCTGCGAATAGCGAATTCTTACGAAACCGTTTCTCTTATTCCCGCACAGGCAAATCGATGGTGTTGCGAAACACACGATAAGAAAGACGCCGGGTCGTTCGCTGAGCACAGCAGAATTACGCCAGCATTGTTTCGCCCAATTGCGGAAGCAACTCGTTAGCACATTTTTATTCTAAGATCCGTCACTGGGAATATTTCCCGAAATTCCATAAGCTAGATCCATTTACGATTTCTTTCTCTCATTACTTGCACCCATTCGAGTCACTTCAGGCATGGCGGCAGGTGTGGTTTCATTCCGTTCTTATCTCTTCTTTCTAGTGATAAAGAATTAAACAAAATACTAAAATCTTTTGTTATTGCGAATAAGGTTATAACCCTTCAGTGAACTCGAGCGAAGGCACTCTTCAAGTTGAAGTGGATAACGTCGCCGATCTTGGCAATGACTGTGTGCTGGGAGCGACTGCAACAATCAATGGATTTCCTTGGTTTTCAGTAATTTTTATTTGAAGACGTACATTTTTCAGGAAAATTGGCGTTCGAAGTGAACACTCTGAGCGCACTCTAAACAAGAAGCATCTTTCTGCGTATATTTATTGCAATCGCGAGAGGTTGGCTCTTTTCATAAAGAGAGTCCATCTTCAGTGAATCACCAACATGGAGTTGTGATGTGAATGTTATTTTTCGAATCGTTACCTCAAAGCAGATAAGCGAGCAATTTCAGAGAAAGGTTTTAGGCGGTATTTATCACGTGTTTTAGTTGACTAAAACATTGAACTATGAGTGCAGCAACTGGGGATATTCCACTTTCATCGACTGGGAATCTTTATTTCAAGGCGATTATGTTAAGAATGATCGACTCGTTGTTGCTGCTGACATCAAAGTGACAAAAGCGACTGGATTCAGGTTTGGAATGCTTAATGAAAAGAACTTTCATTTCGCATTGTAGAAGTGATGCTCGTTTTGATTTCACTCAGTCAGATTCTATGACATCTGCGACTTTTGTACTAAAAGGACAGAAAGTTCACGCTAGCAAAGAAGTGCGTGAATTATGTTCCTACACACTCTTTTCAGTATCTGGCCACCTACTCGCCCTTCTTCAGATCTCTTTTCTATTCTGAATTCAAGGAGAGCACGCAAAAAGTAAAATCATCGCCGTCTGAAAGAACATTCTTTAGGAAATTCCACTCGAAGACATTGGAGCAGAGGAATTTCAGGAGCTTCTTCATGTCATTTATCCATCTCAAAAAGAGATCACACGTTTGCTACTTGTATTGGACAAATTCTTTTAGCGAAAAACGTGGAAAGTCTGCTAAAACTTGCTGATCGCTTCGACATGGGTGTCGTCTTGAACCTCTGCGAGGATTTTCTTTGTTTAGACGCTACTCTAACAACTGCGAAGAAAGTCCTGCTGGCGGACCAATATCGACTCACGGAGTTAATGGTTTGTGAAGCTCTTCTTGGAAGGCCGTCATTATTAGGATTGCTGCCTGAAGCGAGCTACGTCACTTGATGCAATCAAAATCATCAAAGAGGCGGCTGAGTACAAGGAAATGAGCAGTGAAACGAAAGTGGCGATTCTGGAAAAGGCCTACAAGATAGCCACGGCTAAATAGTTTCGACTTCCAAAACATCAAATCCATTACTTTATTTATACCCGTTGATAAATTGTGTTCGTGGAATTTACGAGAGATACTGAGCTAGCAGGACGGCACCGTATCTTTCAAGACAGTCGCGGTGAATCAACGAGAATTCGCTGAGATATGTTTTGAACGCAAGCGTCTGAAAGCGTTTCAAGAAAAAGTTTCATATAAAACCTCATGTGCATAGAGAAGAAAGCCTTGTCGAGAGAGTAGCTGAAGAAGATCGCGGGCATCATGCGCCTCTTTGTGGATCTCAATGAGGAGTTGGCAGACTTTTGTTATCCGGAGCACCTGAGGAATCACTTCAAACTCTCCTCCTAACAATAAAATCTCATTAGAGAAGCCGAGGATGCAGCAAACCTTCAATGTCCATTTTCAAGATCTCAATCGATTTATCGCCGTTTTTCACCAGCAAATCCTGTAAAGTGCATTTTCCTTTCCAGTAAGAGATCCTACCTCAATAGTGTATCGACTTGACGATGGATTGGAGGCCTCTCCAATCTCGGCTCGCATGAAGCGTCCTTTGATTTGTGTTAGCGATGACTGAATCTCTTCTGATTGCTCTCTCTAAAACTGTTTCAGCCTTCATCGAAAATCGTCAACCTTGTCATAGGAGTAGACGCGGCAAGTATTATTCGTAACCTTTTGAATGTCCTTCTCAAAAGAAACATCGCCACAGGTGCCCATGGAATAGATGGCGCAAGACTTGTCGGCTTCTTTTTGAAAGGCTTTCGAAATGGCAAATGGATTGCAGATCCATTTCCCACCATCAAGTGTGTTGCCAATTCGAACGAGCGATGGACAATACACCTAAAACTACTTCTTGTCTCTTCAAAGTTCACGAATTCACCTCTGGCACAAGAATATAATAAAGATGTCCGGCTGAATAAGAAGAGGAACTCAGCTGCGCAAAGAGTTCGCGACGTCGAGGTGCTTGAAGTTGAAACGTCTCCTTCATGTTTAGCAACGAATCTTTAGAGAAGCAATTTCAATCAAGAATCATCCAAACCATTTCGATCGACGAATTGAGGCAAGGTGTAAATTTCCCCAACAGCATCGTAAGGGAAGATGAGCAAGATCAAAAAACTGATGACAATGTAAAGAGAGATCGGAAGAAGCAACAAATAAGTCAGAATCCATCTCCAGCTCCAACGTGCTAAACAAAACATGAACTCAAATTGATTGGAAGAATCACGAGAAGAGCGAAGACTGTCGAAGAGACCAGAACCGAGCCTCATGTTTCAGCGTTGCCCCGACCGGAGGTCAAAGACGGATGCCGTTATCCACGGGGATCTCTGGGTGGCCCGCAGACGTTGCATCCTCCTTTCGACCCAACCCTTTCCCCCAATCCCCTCTCACCGACTTTATCGGCGACGCCCTAGGCGAGAGCGCAGCGGAAACACCTAACGCGGCAGCAAAAAGTCAAAAGATTATCGTCTAACTCAACGATTTGGCATCCATTCTTGATTTATAACTGCTCTACAATTCCATCAACTGGTTTGACGCTGAAAAGACACTTCATCCTATATTTGACAAAGCAGGAAGTTCCTGTAACGGTCATTTGTGGACGTCTCTGTTGTTCTTCACAGCTCGACTACGAGAGAGTCGGCACGCATGAGACCTTTGAGATGTTTGACTTCACTATTTTGCGTGGTTTTTGCGCTTAAAAGACTCGTCTGCGCGATGTCGTCGCGCCTTTGTCTGCTCCGAGATAAAATCTCTGTCGGCTGTCGAAAAAAAATCGGCTCTTAAAACCAAAAGGCTCAGTTGAGAATTATTTGCCGAAAGGGATCATAATGAGTGTGAAGAGGTGATAAAGAAGAAGAGACAAACGGAAATATCATTCGTGAGCGATTTGAAGTGACGATAATGAAATGACAACAGTTTCACCGTCTAAAGATGATTCATACGAAGACATCTGCTACAGCTAGCGCCTTTCTCCCTTTCTCTGTCTTTTTCTTCATTGATATCTTAGTCTGATGAAGACAAAGAAACCACGTCTTCGTCTTCTTCTCATTCCATTCCATCCTTCCTTCTACCCAAGTTCAGTTTCTTCAGCGAATGGCGTCTTCATCCTCAAATTCGGGCGTCTCGGAACGTTTCAAGACCTCATTCAATTTCTGCAAGGCTGACGAGGAAAGTCTCACCAATGTTGTTCTAATCGTCGAGGGCAAGTCGGTCCACGTCAACAAGGACGTGAGTCTTTCTTCTCCAACCAAGAGTCTCTTCAGTATCTGGCTCTCTATTCACCTTTCTTCAAATCTCTCTTCAATTCAGAGTTCAAAGAGAGTCTTCAAAAGGTTTTCCTCCCTCCCTTTTCAACTGTCTTAGGAGATTCCTCTCGGTGATGACTTGAAGCATAGAGAATTCGTCGAGTTTCTGCATGTTATCTACCCTTCTCGCAAGAAGATTGCAGGTCAATACCATTTTACACAGACACGAGTTGCCCTTTTGCAGATGAAAATGTGGCAGCGGTTCTCAAACTGGCAGACCGCTTTGCCGTCCAATCGGTAGTCAAGGAATGCGAAGCCTTTCTCTGCAATGCCAAACACATTCCAACCAGACAGCGATTGTGGCTAGCCGACAAGCACCACTTGTCCGACTTGCAGGTTCGTGAAAGATTATGTGGAATTTCTCTTTTCTGAACTTCAGAGCACTTGCTTGGACAAGCTCGATACAAAGGAGAAGATCAGACAGCTGTCGAAGACGGAGGAGTTCGACAGTTTCAGTCCGAATCTCAAGAATCTCATTCTTCAGAAAGCTTTTCACATGTTTTCGCACAAAGTCAAAGTGGAGACCCTCGCCGAGAAGGCAATGAAGAAGTTCAGAGAGATGACACAATAAACATTAGTTGAATTCATCACAATTTTATAGCGACAGACGTCAATAAATATTTTTAAAATAATTTTCTAATCCTTTCCTCACGAATAAAGACTGTTCTGTGCTGACAATGAGAGAAACAAAAAAGTCTTTTATGCGTCTTTGGGAAATTAGGGGACGACGGGCGACGGGCGACCTTCGAGGGCGCCGTGGATGGTCTCGCAGAGCTCGAGGCGCTCCTCGAGCGAGAAGCCGTCGAGGTGGAGAACTGC
>JAQIXL010003436.1:0-10394 GCA_034700245.1 Poikilolaimus oxycercus
CGACTCCCGTGCCATCACGATAGACGTCGGCGTAGCAGACATCGCCCGCCTCGCGCATGTGGTCCTAATCAGTCTTTGTCATTTCGTGGGAGAGAGACGAACCTTGAGATCTTGCCAGCTGCCAGTGGTCGGCAGGCCGGTGACGAGAACACGATATCCACTGCGACGTTGGCCACCGCCTCCACCACCTCCACGATCTCCGCCACCACCGCGGCCTCCTCCATCACGTCCTCCACGACCGCCACCGTTATCGCGACCTCCATGACGATCATCGGGTCCGTAGAGGGGACGCCCACCGGGTCCACGTGGTCCAGCTCCTCGAGGGAACTCCACACGAAGACGATAACCGTCGAAGTCGTAGCCATCACGACCACGAACCGCGTCGTCCGCATCTCTGAAATAGATTTCATTTTGTGTGTCTTTGCAGACCACGCTACATTGCTTGTAGAAAGGCTGCAACCTTAATAGAATAAGTTGAAACTGCGAATCACCAAATTTAGCAGCCACCAACAAGCATTGCTTTTGCCAACCTGGCACTTCGTTATCACTAACCGTGAGTCATCATACTCGACGAAGGCGAAGGGCGGGCCACGACGATTCTTCAGGTCGATGAACACGATCTTGCCATATCTGCAAACGCGTTACTTGCGCGATTGAGGTTGGATTTAGGTCATGCAGGAAAGTCTAAATGAGAAGAAGAGCTAGGCCTTACTTGGAGAAGAGGTCCTCGATGTCCTTCTCACGAACATCCGGAGGCAGATTGCCAATGTAGACACGGCACTCGCGACTCGACGACATTTTTAGTCCAACGTCTGTCCTCTAAAAGGCTGAAGTTGAAAAAAAAACGGAAATTGCAAGTTTTGGTACGAGGCGCACGAAGCGTGGGAGCAGAGGGAAAATATTATTCCCGCCTATTCTGTCTCGAGAGAGTGAGGGAGGGAGAGGGGATTTTTGAAGAAATAATTAGTTCATAGGGATTTCACAATAAATACGAGCCATGTTGAAATAAACAAACGAAAAGTCGAGCAAAGGTAAGGGGACCACATGAGGTGCTTGGAGGGGGAGAAGGACAAAAAGCGTGCAGGAGAGGGAGAGCATGGAGAAGGCAGAGAGAGAGGGGAGAGTCACTCTTCGAAACATGATTAGGGAGCACGCGACGCGGGACGCGCGCCCCCCACAGGCAAGAGAGAAGGGGGACGCGGAGGGGAGAAGAAGAAGGAGAGCGCGAGATTTGAACGCCTTTTGATGACCTTGAGAAGGAGAGCAGGGAGGGAGACCGCAGTTTGAGGTGGGGAGTAAAGGCGAGAATGAGTGACCAACTCTGTTTCGTGTTCAGCAAGGATTTGTTAGCACTTTCGTCAGACTGCGTGCGAAGTGAAACATTAGCACTTCTTGTCCAATAAAAGAGCGAAGTAGCGGTTCCAGATTCGAAGTAAAATCACGATGAGACTTGGGCGACTAGTTCGTCCTCCTTGTTCCCCAGGTTTTTCAAACCAGATGAAAGAATGCGCGGCCTTCGTATGTATCGTAGCAAAGCATGGCACTGAACAGACGTAACGTAGCTTTTATCCATCAGAGTTGACGTGAACCGTTTTCTACGAATATGCACACAAAATTGCAATGAAGTAGCAGCTAGAAGACATGTTGATCATAGCTTAGAGTCCAAAGAATCACAACTGTTGGGAGAATTCAAGAAGAAGAAGTGCGTCGACACCGTAATACCGAAGAAAGAAGAGAAAAGAGTTATTCGTCAACAATTCGAAGAGAGTCCGGACTATGTGGAGACTCGTCAATGCTGAAGGAGTTCGGATCCGGACTGATACTTGACTCCTGAAATGTCGAAGGAGATTATTGCAATAAAGAAAAGAAACCTTTGTACTGGGAACTTGCAAGTTTGAGCCAGAAGAAGAACCCGACGAGCCTCTACTCTTGAGTGAAATCCATTGACTCTTTGAATGTGGCTCGGAACCGGTGCTCGGTCTCCGAATAATTGAAGGATTTGCAGAAGTCATCGGAGTGAGTCTGAAAGAGTCATCTTACAGAAGACTTCCGACCTTGGTGGCTGCTCTTTGGAGTGCGGGGGATGAGGAAGCAAAGCCTTGCGGCCACTTCCAGACTGTGGAGGCAGTTGAGGCGGGCCACCGGAAGAGGAATATTGAGGACCCGAGCGACTTGATGATGAACGATCTCCAGATGAACTTCGATCATAAGGGGATTGCTTGAGAATTGACTTCGGTGGCTTTTGACTGACTGTAATGGAAATTAGTCTTTGGGAGAGAGAGGGGAACCCGAAGAAGAAGGAAGTGGGGTGAAAGAAGGTTGTGAAGACGAGCCCGTTGGAGTCGGCGGTGTGGCTGTCACGACGGGTGAAGCAAGTGGTGGATCCTCGGTCTTTGCGTCTTCTTTCTAATGAAGGAGTAAAACCAATTGGGGGCACAAACCTTGGGAATCCTGAACCCGCTGAGGAGAGGCAAGACCCGAATAGGAACATTGGTGTCGGGCTTCTTCTTCACTCCCTCGTCCGTCTTCGACTTCTTGCTCAGATCCCGGGAGTGGCCACTCTCGCCCTTTCTCTTTCTATCCAGAGAACTCTTTGACTGTTTCGATGTCGGGCTCGGCAAGACTTTCTTCGATTTCTCTTTTGACCCCTTGAGCTTGGTATCGATAGGCGATGCTCTGGCTTGGTTCTTCTGGAAGAGAGACTTTAGACACGACAACTTCGAACTCACCGGGATCTTGAGGATGATCTTCTCACCGGCTGAAGGTGCGGACGTCCTCGGTGAGTCTCCGTACATCGAGACAGAAACTGTTAAGTGTTAGCGTTTTCAGAACCCAAACCTTGAGGCTGAGTGGTCGGTGGCTCTTGGTGAAGAGTCGGCGGGGGACTGTCGCTTCCATCATCGTACAAATCACTAGGATAGGCCTTCTTCGGTGGCGGTGCTGACTGTGGAGGCGGTTGAGCTTGTGGAATTGCGGCCATTGAAGCAGACATTGACACTGGGGGCATCGTCGTTGTCGGTGCCGCCGTGAGCAGCGAAGCGAGGGTCGTCGCCTCTCCTCCTCCACCTCCACTAGCAGTCGTCATCGGCACTTGAGGTGTGGCTGCTGCTAATCGACCAACTACTGCTTCTGAAACAGAGTTGATCCAGGCTTGTTCTAAACTCACCAAGACTGGCTTTTCTCTTTGTAATGGGACTTGGTGGAGGAGGGCCGGCAAGGGGCATTCCAGGATGAGGAGGAGGGACTTGTTGTTGGAGAGTTGGGGGAGGAAGAGAGGAGGGCATCGTCGTGATGGGCGACTCGGGTGGAGGTACAGGTGTGGGCGGCGTGGCCGAGCTCAAAGGAGTAGGGGCAGCCGATGAAGTAGGTGGAGGAGGATTGAACTGTGGAGCATTAGCAAGGGTCTTCGGAGGTGGCGGCGGATCGGTCTCCTCATCGTCGTCCGAGTCCTCCTCGGCCAAATAGTTTGGAGCAGCGGAGAAACCTGGAAAAGCGGTTTAGATGTTGAAATGGGATGTTTCTAGATACTTGTTGGAGGTTGAGTGTATGGCATGGCCTCGGAGAAGGAGCGTTGGAGGAGTGGACGAGGCTCCTCCATGTCCGCGTGAGACGGCGTCATTCCCGAAGACTTGCGAGCACCACGAGGACGACGAACCGTGCCCGTCTTGCCTGAAACAGAAAGTTGTCTGATTCACATTGAAAGATCTCTATATTGCTGTTTCCGTTGGCTTCAGCATTTGTGATTTTGATGAAACCGCATTCATTTTTCAAACGGTGATTTGCTCTTGTACTGCGACTCTTCTTTGTGTCTCGCAATTCATTACAATCTTTCACTGCAAAGCCATAGCCGAATTGGGTGACCCATCGCTCGCTAATTATACTATCTGGATGAAACCGCTATTTTCAGTGATCTGATTTGTTCCAAACTGATACGCCACTTTTTCTTCAACTTCAAATGGCACTTACTTCCTCTTGGCTTCTTGCCACCTTCACCATATCCGGGCATCATGTTCGGGTCCGAGGGCATGCGATCACCCATGTTCGCCGCTTTTCGACCTCGAGCTCGTCGTGGAGCCTTGGCCATTCCACCTCGAGGACCCGCTTGAAGACCTAAAAATTTGTCTTCAACAGACGTATCCACAAGCTCACTGGGCGAATACGGTGGGAAACCGCTTTGGTAGTTGAATTGAGGGTGTTGTGGGTAGGTTGGCGAAGAGAAGTTGGTGCCTGCCGTTGACGGCGTCCTTAGCTCCTCATCCGTGGGAAAGTCGAAGACCGAAGAGGGCGACATGTTCGCTGCGGAGCCGGGCATCGAGAGACCCTGGCTCACTTGCTGAAAAGACTTTTGTTATTCTGCAGAGTAAAGACACCAACCGAGAAGCGCTGCCGTGAGAGGTCCAACTGCGACGGCATCCCGGCAGGGCGAACCATTGGCGACTGCGGCGGGATCATGCCATGAGGAGGCATGCCCATTCCTTGAGGAGTCGAGACCTGTGGGCGACCGTACATTCTGAAACGTAATCAAGGCGAGTTTGAAACGAACCCATAGGAAGACATTGGTGAAGAGTTGGCTTGCGGTGAGTTCGAGCCCTCGTCCTCGACCAATTGGCAGATTGCTTCCTGAAAAAAAACGAGAATTTCTCCTACGCTCAATCATCGAGCTATTTCTTCTCTGATAATGTAGTAAACGTGAAACAGACAAGCTATCAAAATTTTCGCATTCAGTCTAAAAAATTTTTTTACCAAATCATTGATGGCATTCTGCGAAAGCGAGTTGTCGGAGAAGATGCGCGTTTGTCGCATTTGAAGTTGATCATAGCCGCCTGCTCGAGGCAATCGACGCTGCGCGTTTGCCGGCAGAGGAGCCAGCAACTCCTTGTACACCTCGGGCTCCTGCTTTCTCTCGTTTAAATCTCTTTCTTGCAAACCTTCCAGAGATCGAGAAGGGCAAAAGTGCCGGTGGTGGGACGTTTGCGTCGCCGGCGTCGCTTGCTCGGCGGCGCCTCGTCCTCGACCTCGCTCTTCAAGCTGTTCGCCTTCTCCAGTTCTTCGAGACGCATTTCAAAGTTTGTTCTGAAATAGGCGGTTTCAGTCGGTTCGTATACTCTTGAAAAAACTTTTCGAGCAATTAGATGTGGCCGTAGACTTCTTTTTAGAATAGTTTGAACGAGACAAAGTGATGCCCGTGTACCTCAGTGTTCGCCAGGATCGCGGTGTGGGAATGGACCAAGCCGGAGAGGCTTTATGCGCCCGCTCGCCCGTCCCCTCAACATCGAAGTCTTCAGCGTCGTCATCGCCTTCGATGCCTTTGGCCTCCATCTCGTCGTCCGCCTCGTCCTTCACCGTTTGATCGCCACCAACTCGCAAGTCGTCGATAAGCCGGCACATAGCCAATGGGACAGACCAGCTTCTGGAAGGAAGAGAAGTGAATACGGTAACAGTAAGAGTAAAAGAAACACAGGAACTCACTTGGAGAAATACCTAGTGACATTCGCTGAGAGCTCCTCGTCCACCTCGGTGCCGCTTGAGGAGATGACGACGGAGTGCATTTGGATGCCGTTGTCCACTTCGACAGAGAATTGAGCTGAACGAACGATTTTGAAAGGGGTGAAGAGACTCACCGCAAAGAATGTTCTGATTCACGTTGAAAGAGACCTCGAAGCCCTCATCTGTGACGCACAAGTCCAAAGGGACAGCGCCTCGCTTGAGCTTCTTCGACTTCTTTGAGGTCGCTGAGGCGAGGAAGGACTCGAAGATGTAGACGTGGGCGAGCTGCTCGCGGAGAAGGCGGATCACCTAAAGAGACTTTCTTCATTGAAAGCATCGTCGAAAGTTCGAACCCCCTCGATGTTCCTGAAGTCGGCAAGACGGATCTCTTCGACGGCCGTGTCGCCGCCGTGAATAAAATCTTCGAGGTCGACATTGAAACGTTGAAGAGGACGCTTGTGGCCAAGATTCGCCTCGAGCACCGGCTGCTTATTCTTCTTCCAACCAGCCAGATGAGCAAAGACGTCGCAGTCGCCAGGGACGTCGATCTTGTCCACTAGAAACGTTTCTCTTGAGTGAACAGGTTTACCACAAAGAGACTCCAAAGCCGTGATACGGGACTTGTTGATTGGAATGGGCTTGGATAGACGTAGGATGTAACTCGCCTTGAGATCTTCGCCTTTGGAACTGAAAGAATGGACATATTGAATGATTACTGTACGCCTCACCCTCCATGAGCCGTCAGCATTCGAGTCTTCTCGGCGCATTGGGCAACGGCTAGTTCGAGATAGGGAAGATTTTCCAGGTCTGAAACATATTTGATGCTGGTTGAAGACAAACTTTCTTCCTTGAAAGAGCGATCTTTGGCTGTGTCGGGATCGAGGAATTCCATTGGAGTGGCGAAGAAGTATATTCTGAAACTTATCCGAGAAAGAAGTTGGACTTACCGAGTTGCTCGCAAAGCCGTTCTCTTTCTCAAGACTCCGAAAGGATCGGAGTTGATTCGCTTGAAGGAGACAGAGCCGGACTTTTGATGCTTCGATAGCCAGTTCTCGAAACTTTCTAGTGAAGACATGAACATGCTTCGGTCACTAAAGAAATTTCTTCCAACACAAAGTACAGTACCCTTCATTGGAGACCAGACGAGTGTTCACTTCAATAGCTTTGCGAACCTCGTCGAACTTTCGCGCTTCTGAAAGTTTCAGTCGACATTGATCTGCTTCATGTGAAGAAAGTACCAATAAGTTGCCGGATGTCCTCAGAAGCCTGAAGTTCCCTTCCGAAGAAGCCAACACGACAGCCAGCAGCAGAGTCACCATTTAGCTCGACCTGCATGGAATGAGTTTCAGGAAGACAGACGTCACCTCCAAGTTAAAATCAGCATTTCGTAGAAGAACCTTGCCGGAAGGGGTCAACAAAGTGGCATCCAGCGTATCCGCAAGAGCTCGGAGACTTTGTACGAGATCGCTCTTGTCTTCTACTAAAGCTGATATTTTGTGAGGTTTCGAGTTTCTTTCCTACCCGGAATGTTCTGTCGCATTCGATTCAGGGCGTTCAAGACATCTCGACGATCATCAGCATCGAAGCCAAAGCGCTTCTCCTGGAATGAGGAGAGTTTGTTGGAGTTCTTTACAGTCACTCATGGCTCAGTGGAGGAAAGACTCACCATGAGATTTCGCCGCATGGCCCCGGTCAACTCATCCCAGCTGAGTTTGGAAGCCGTCTGTCGAAGGCCCTCCATGCGCATCTCCGTGTCGATCCTCTCCAGGTTCCCACTCTCCATCATTGCGAGTGCCGCCCACAAAGGGCCACAAGCTCAATCACCTACAATGCGGCTCCGGCGTCCCGTTCAAATTGTGCAAGAAATTGCACCAAGCACTAATTTTAATCATGAAACGGCGAATTCATCAACTTTAGCGCACGAAAAGAGTAGAGGAAAAGATGTGTAGTTGAATGGGTGAGAGAGTCGGCGGTTCACAGCCAAAGATGCGCATAAGACACGCCGCCGCACACTTCTCGCCTCGACCCCGTGCCGGACTTTACGGTAGAGTTGAATCAATCTGCTCTTGCTGCCTCGACCTGCCGTCTTCTCCCGAAAACCATCATGAGATGAGGTTTCCGACTTCTGTCCTCTTAGCTGTCTTGTTGGGAGTTCTTCAAGCTCGAGACGGTCCAGCTCGCCTCCAACAATGCTCCGAGTTGGAGAAATATCAGTAAGTTGTGAAATTGAGGTTTTAGTGAAATTGTTTCAGGTATACGTGCCGAGATCCGCCTATCGACACGACCACCCAGCAACCGATCGGATGTCAACCAGACAATTCTGTTTTGGGTAAGAAAGGTAGCCAAGCTGAAGAGCTAGTTTCAGTTCGATGTGAAGTGGCGCCGGGCGTCAAATGTGAGGGCGTCGACGACAATGGCGAGTTCGAGCGGGTTCAAGAAGACGGGTGCAGGTGCGTCTTCCTTTGTTTCCAGCTTTGAGATGCGTCTCTCTTCACTTGAATGTTTCAACGTTTCAGATATTCAACGGGTAAATCGCATTCGACAGCGCTCCTTCTTTCGGTCTTCCTCGGCCTTCTAGGAGTGGACCGCTTCTACCTCGGCTACTATGCCATGGGTGAGTTGTTGAAGAAAGGAATGCAAGGAGATCTTCAGGAGTAGTGAAGCTATGCTCTCTCGGCGGCCTCTTCGTCCTCTACCTTGTTGACGTCGTCCTCATCGCCTTGCAGGTTTGTTCTTTCGACAAAAAAGACCGTTCTTTTTCAGCTCCTGGGACCGGCCGACGGCTCGGACTACTACATGCCTTACTATGGACCGCGAGTGACGCCGGTTCGCTTCTCGAATGAGACCTACATGACTTCCTTCCACGATCCACTACTACTTTGAATCTTCGACTTGCTCTTTGTCTCAACTCAAAAAAACATTCGGGTCTTCGACTTCTTCCCCTACGTTCTTTTCGTATCAAGATCTGTGATCCATCTCTTTCCAGAGTAAATGCATCGCGTTTATTACACACACCCGTTTGCAATTAGCGGCAACATTAGCAACAACAAGTGGAAAAGAAGTGCTCAATCTTTCATCTCGACGTCTTCCGACTCGCTCTTCACCGAATGGCTTCTCATGTAGTCGAGGGCTTTGAGAACATCCTTGTGGTCGTCGACGTCCAACGTCACCCTTTTACCCTGTGAACCAAGCAGTGACGAAAAGAAATGAATAACCAACTATGAGAAGGTGACGACGGACGGCGTCGCTCAGCTCCTTCCAACTGGTCTGCGAAGCGGCGCGTCGAACACCTTCCATGCGCATTTCAGTGTCGATTCGCTGCAGCTCCTTTGAAATGTCCTCTCCCACGCCTTTTGCCATGATCTTTCTAAATTGCCAACAGCGATAAACAAAGTGAATCAAGCCAAACACGAGCAAGAGCGCAACAAAACGACATCGTGAAAGTGTGCCAGATTTTGAAATCCGACGTTCCAAATTCCGGCGCCGCGCCGGCTTTTGGCGCGTCCAAGTCTAGACTTTTCGGTTCTGTTTCTTTTGTGGCTTCATCTGCTTTTGATTGTTTTTGCGTGCTTGTTGAGCCTGTGCCCCTTTCGCTTTCCAGTCGGCGTGCTCGTCCTTTTTCGCATAGATGTGCTGTTGAAAAGAATAGTTCTATCGCTTTGAAGCATGCTGAATTCTCTTGTTTCTGTACGAGAATTGGTCTTTCCAAATGTCGATGCGTGTTCCTTGCATTTCGGCTCTGAAGAAATGCATTCTGAAGAGGCTTTTTCGTTGTTGGTGATTATTCGAGATGATGCGGAACCATTTCAATTAAAGGCTTCGCGTGGATACTTGTGTCATCGTTACTCGATTGGTTTTTGCAGTGAGTTCTCCACGCGACCGCCGCCATGTCGCAGCAGCAACTACAGATGGTGGCGGAACTGGAGATGGAGATGATGTCGGACATGTACCGGCGGATGACGACCGCCTGTCAAGAGAAGTGCGTCTCGCGCGCTTTCAAGGTACGTCTTTCTTTTCTGTCTTCAACCATTATCGGATTCTTATCGTTCTCATCTTTCAGGAAGGCGACCTGACGAAGGGCGAGGCGGTGTGCCTGGATCGGTGCGTAGCGAAATACCTCGACGTGCACGAGAAGCTCGGCAAGCGGCTCACGTCCATGACGCAACAAGACGACGCCGCCATCCAGAAGGCGCAAGCAGCCGCCGCCGGCCAGCATTGAGCCACCAAGTCGTTGTTCTTTTTATGGTTAGTCGTTTTTTCTTCTCTTAGCCTTCTTTCCATCTTTTATCAAACTTTTATAACAGCGGATTCTTTCAGAGCTGTCATCACTTGCATCTCTCGAGGGCTTTCAAGCCAAACGTCGCATCGTCGCCAACGTTGTTGTGCACCGCTCAAGAAGTCCCTTTATGCCTTCTACTTTGTTTTCTTTTCTGCTTGAATTTCTTGTTGGCAAATCCCGTTGTTGTTTCTAGGATCTAGAGACGCGATTAGAGCGAAAGAAGATAAATTTGCAGATTATAGATACGTTTATTTCTATGGATTCTTTGGAATTGTCGTGGAGAGAGAAGAGGCGACTTCAGGCTTCGCGCTTGCCGACCGTCTTGTCGCTGGGCGAAGAGGTCTTCTGGGGGCCGCTCGCCTGAAGCTTCTTCAACTTTTCGAGAGTGAACCTTCTGCTCGGGCGGGTTCGCGGTCGTCTCCGGCTTCGGCGCCTCGGCCGGCGTCGCGTTCTCCTGCGAGATTGTCCTCTGCTTTTCTTTCCAAACCTTTTTGTCGGGCTGGCTGGTCGGGTTGGGGGAGGCTGCCACCTCGGTCTTGTCGTCGACGGCAACGCTGGTCTTCTGGTTGGGCGTCTTGGCGTCCTCCTCCTTGGGCAGCTTGGCGAGCTTCTTCCTGTCCTCCTCGTT
>JAQIXL010003437.1:0-10392 GCA_034700245.1 Poikilolaimus oxycercus
ACCTTATAGCAAAATTTTGGTCACAATGTCACAAAATGACAATGTCACAATGGTAACAGCTTTCATAATAGAGTTAACATTCTTCTTACGGATAATCTCGTTGCAAAACTTGCCGATTTCGGCCTCTGCACGAGTGATCTTCGTGCGACGCGCACTCAGTCGCCGGGCACAGAGCACTATATGGCGCCCGAGGCGAGAGCCAGCGAGAACTACTCCTTCCCAATCGATATTTACAGGCTTGTTCACAGCGTTCGATTCCGACTCTGGGATTTCAGTCTCGGAATTGTGTTCTTTGAATTGTTTCTTGCTCTCGCCGGCATCACGAATACACAAGCTCTGACACCATATGTTCTCTCCTTCAAGGAAGTGAGTGCTGTCAGCCAATTTAGTATGTATGTACGTCGATTTCAGGGAGGCAAGCGTCGCTTCTCTTCCGAATTTGGTGTTAACCTTCCCGCGCCCATTGTTCCCTTTGCCAAGCAACTCGTTTTGTCGATGACAGAGACGATGCCAGATAAGCGTCCTTCGGCACAAGAGCTGCGACAGCCGACGTCCACTTTCATGACCTGTATGATTGCCGCTGAAGGTTAACTGCTTTGCTTGAAGGTTATAAGACTGCTCTGAATTTGGAGCTGAAACACGCTCCGATCAAGAATGATCGCAACCAGCAACTCGAGATTTATCAAGGCCTACTCATCGGCGAAATTCATCTGAATAAAAACGAACGAAAAGCAATCGCCGAGCTGTGCCAGCCGCTCTCATTCCAACCGTCGTCTGACGTTGCAAATAACAACGAGGGCAGTCAATTTGCACCACTCGCCTTGGACACGCTCGATCGATTACTCCACGTGGCACCGCCTGAGGAGAAGTTTGGCCTGTTGAAGAGCAGCTGGCTTATTGCTAATGAGCTGAACAGTGATTCCGTAGATGATGGTACGCTTGTCGAAAACTATCTCGTCAAGACACACAAGGTGTTTGGTGGCCATTCGAAGCTGAATATTGATCGTCTGCGGGCGTTTTGCTTCTTTCTTACCGAGGCGCACGCCTCGACAATGGGCTTCTCGAGCGAAACGGCGTCCATATCAAGTGTTTGCTCTGGAGAATGTGAGGTGCAGAGAATTGCCGAGAAGCTCGCGAAGCGAAACGCTTTGGGCAACAATGAAGCCACTAAAATTTCGAACACTCTGGAAAAGTACGAGAATATCTATCGGGCACGGCGTGCAACCTCGATTCATGATAAAATGAGGCAGTGGATGGCCATTTTCGATGACGGACACAAACTATCGGAGACCGAATTCGACGAAGTGACGGATATTCTCGAGTCAGAAGGAGTTATTGTGATTGATGCCAACGGCCGCTGCATTACATTGCCGGAAACACTCGAACTAATCCATCGCCTTCTTGATGCGGCTCTCTCAGGGACGACTTCACCGCCACTTCAATCTGCTCTTCAGCACAGGAAACAAGAAATCGACAGGTTACTTCACCCCGACCAACAAGCTCAGGGTGCACTTTTATCCCCTTATTCCAATGCCATTGCTGAGTCCTAGGCCATTGAGGAATGCAGTAGTTCTTTAACTTTCCCTCATTGCTACCTCTTAACCTCACATGACTCTCACAAATCCAGACATCCCCATCAATTTCTTATCATTTCGTTAAATTCCACAGCAGGTCGTGTGACTGCCTCCCGGTTGCCCTCGTGATGTGCGTGTGTGTCGTTTGCCAGCGATAAACCTTGGATGTTGAAATCGCGGTCACAACTATTGTACTTCAAAGCATTTCGTCACAGGGCACAAGACTTCAGAATCGCGTCTTTGCTCTAACAAGAAGAAACAAAGAGGCTTATGTGCATTCATATGTTGTTGTTGAATAAGCACTGTATCGACGCCCAAGAACCCGGGTCATTATTGCGAAACAGGCGAGGCCGCTTTCGATGGCGCGTGCCTGAAGCGAAAACAAGGCCATAGGGCGTCGTGCGGGAAGCCTTCGCGGAGATGATAAGCACCTCCAGGACGTTTTCAGCTACGGCTTCGAGGGGTTCTTTCGTGTATGGGACGACTTGTCTTTGCAGAGTCCTATAGTCGTCTACGCCGTCGTTCACTTAAGAACAGATGACTGACAAAGACCGAGAAGGAAGCGAAAGCGAATCCGTGAATGGAAGGCCGCCCGATCGACAATCCCAGGTTCAATTGACGACTTCAAACGAAAACATTCTTAGATTAAATATCACCGCAAAGCGCCGGAAGCTAGTGCAGAAAGGTCAAGGCAAATACATTTCGCCCACGTGCTTCTCAACAATGACAAGAAGGAGACTGACATCTTTCATCAAAATGGCGGTCACTGTGTGCTTTCCCCATCAGATTTCACCATTCTTTTCGACTATTGGCATGAGGGACCAATTGAACCGAAGTCGCTCATCAGCGTACGACTCATTGGCAATCATAAAGCACTCTTTAGGCGCTTGAACTCGATGTGTATGAGCAGCGACAGATCTGGTTGTGCCCGATGGTTCCCGGCCATCCGAAGGTCATGATAGTCAATGGTGCCTTTTCGCCGTCTCTTCATGCCCCCGGCTACCATGTTCTCGTTCGAGATCGTCCCAAGTATGCGCCAGTATTGTATGTGGGTTTTATTTTGACGTTCAGGCAACGGGTCACAATCTCGAACGAAGACGGTTCCATCGTGAAGCAGGTTGATTTTTCCACGCTGCGATGCCGACCACTTTGTTTAACTTTCAAATTGGTTGTTAAATATGACTTGGTAATTAATCATGTTCGTGCCCTATTAATCACAATGAAGGAGCTAGTCCTGTGCGATGGTGATGAGTGGATTAGCCCCGAGAATACGGGCAAATTTGCTCAGCGCAAGTTCGTCCCCGGACGAAGCTACGTTATCAGGACGGTGTCGGTCCGCCAAGACGCGTGAGTCTCTCACTTCCTAACAGCGATCGGTCGGCTTGCTTTTAGGTTAAGGTATGCTGACCCATTACAGCTTGAGCTGGATGTGGTAGGTCAATCTAACAGGTATCACGTTTTCTTCTTACAATTAGGCCTCCGGAATTGTCGAGGATCGATCAGTTGCTTCGCGATATCCGGCTGCTCTAACCCAATACGACAAGTCCTTGAAGCTTCAAAACGAAAATAAGCGTCTGCTACAACACCACGTCAACGACCAGTGGAGCCGAGTATTGTCTCCCTTGAATCTTGTAACTTTAGGCGTGCTTTTTTCAGTGTGAGGCACGAGTCAAATTGCGCGTGATGGAGCGACTTGTTCAAAACGAGGAAATCCAACTTGAAGGTTTCGAAAGTTCGCCGGAATTGTCGGGTCTCGTCACAAACCTTGCTGAGCTCATTGATGCGGTATCCAAAACATCCAAAATATACATAATGTGATAACCGCAAATTCTAGGCTCAATCGAACGAAGAACGCTGCGTTGATGCGACAGCAATTCGAGTTAAAGAAAGCGCTGCGGCCCTTCACGTCAGCCTTTTGTTAGCTATAGAGTGCATAGCGATGCTATGCTTGGTGAGTTTAGCTCTTCAAGAACTCAAAAGTGTCAATATAGGGTAAGCCCACAAACCAACGTGGAATGAGCGCCGAAATCACCAGAGCCATTCGACATCTTCATGAAGCCGTTGAAGACAGAAATCAAATAAGCATGGTTTGAATTCCGCGCATTGAAGCTAACTCTCAGAAATCGTTTAGCAATTGGACAGCACCGTTAAACTGTTGTACAAAGCCGAAATTCGGGTCAAGAATGAGGAGAAGCGCCTCACTAATAATCAGAAACCCGCTGTTAACAAGGTTGGACTCGTGGGATGTGCAATGCGTTATCGATTTCAGTACCGCGAGTCGCTGCGAGAGTGTACGATTGCCAGTGCACGCGCGGAAATACACAAAACCGAAGAGGGCAAACTCGAGAATCGATTCAATAATCGTCAAGAGCGCAAAAAGGACTTCATAATCACGACAGAAGAACGCGAGGCGGGCCTAACGCTGCCATTTTTTGTGCGTTCTTTTTTCGCATTACCGAAAAGGAGTTTTTAGAGAATCAAGTCAACGAGAACGTTTGACGCGGATCGATTCTGGGCCGAAGATGAAGAGCTAGGGGTAGGTGTATGATCCACCTGGCTGTGTGACTCAAATTTAGGGAAAACTCGATGATATCAAGGAGACAGCTGCGAAAACAGACCTAGAATCGAAGCTGGCCAATAGGAAAATGCTCGAAGTAAAAGAAGATTTGGAACTGGATGCCCAAAAAGTGAGATGAGCGACTGCTTTCTTATGCTTGCCTTCTAGAGTGCCAAGTGCAAAAAGCAGGCCCGCGTTCTGCCCGCAACGGGCAGAGAAATTGCTGCGGTATGTTTAAAAAATTCTGTAAAATATCAACTGCGTTCAGTTACGCGATTTTGCTAACAGGCGGACCCTTCGGCTGATGGAATGCAAAGGCATGATTGCCGCCCTCCACAAGCAATACGAGATCGCCTTTAAGCATGCGGTAACATTCGCTGCGTTCATTAAAATTTCTACTTTTTCCAGACAGTTGATCGAATTTCTTTCGTGTTGCTTTACGTTGTGCTTGAAAACACCGTGCAGCTTATCGAGCTTCTCAAGAAAGTCGCGTGTCTTATGGAGCCAATGCCCGAGAGGCTCACATCTCAAGATGCGTTGGCCGCAGCACGTCCCGACTTCGATCGGACAATCGAAGACAGCTTTAAGGTTCTCGGTCTTTAACTTCTTAATTCAGCCTTTTGTTTCAGAGTGTTGACGATGTGATGAACGCAGAACGTGTTGTAATCGTGAATCGACTGAAAGAATGCGCAGTCGACTTCCTTGAGCGCAAGATCCTTTTTGGAACTGGCGACACTCTTGAAAACCCGGAGCAGCTTCTCATGCTCGAAGGCGAGGACGTGGTGCATGAGTTGCTGCAGAAAATGGACGAATGTCGAATTGTTTCGTCTGTTCACCAGCCAGTTTTCTCACAAACAGTAGATTTCTACGCGTTCGCGGATGAAGTCTCAGTTTGACATTCTTATTGTGCCATATTAATATCATCAACGTCGTGTTTATTCATTTTTTCTCTCTATTCAAAGCTTAACAATCATCTTATTACTCTCCGCTCTACCCAATTTTTTGAAAATTATCGCTAAAAACCTCTGTTTAATGTGCACCGCCACTACAACCATCTCAGCACTGTTATATCCATTCGCGCAAACATTCGCACATTGTTTTATCCTAAAATTGCAGAGTCTTTGCATAAAATTGTCGAAATGCATTCCATATCTCGGTGTTGCTACGGGACAATAATTCCCTGTTATGCCTTTTTCATGTTGCTTGCGAAAAGACATTTTGTTAGCTCACAAAATTCCGGCCTGAAATGGATCTACCAAAGCGCGGTAGGTCAGCTCCTGGCAGCTTTTCATAATTGTTTCAGACACACCCGAAAAAGCTCTACTCGATTTTTGTGTGACGATCTGCGTGATGCTTGAGGTTTGAAGCTAGTGGTTTGAGTTCATCCTCCGTAGAAACTCGGAACATTTACGGCAACGGTGCGCTTGGATCTTCAAATTTTCTACAAGTCCAAAGACGGTCGAATTCTTCCCTACAACGCTAGCGTCGAAACGGTGCAATAATCTTTCAACATAATTCTTTCAATAAATTTAGATCATGAAAGATATTGATGACTTGCTAATGGCCGTCACACTTGTGTATTCGTACTGTAGCAAGTTAGCGTACGGCATTGAGAAAATGGTAAGCGAAGAGAATCTTTCGCTAGGAACAGTCAACTTTAGCCAGGACCAGCAGTCGAACAAACTATCAAGGAATGCCATAATTTATTTTCTCGTCTACGAGCCGTCCAGAAGAAGGCTTCCGAAGTACGCGCATCCGGTTGAAGAACACAAAATTTTCAGGATGCGGCTCTTTTCATGAAGTACTTGCGCTCATTGAAATGGACAGCTAATGAGGAGGTCGCAGAGCCACAGTCACGTGAGCCAGTCGCTACTAACGAGCCTCCACCTGGACGAAGCATTTCCGCGCTCAAGGAGCGGAAGCAAAGTCTGGAAACTGACATGGAGGAGATCTCGGCACTTTTCCGTCGTTTGACAAAGCAGCTCAAGTCGCATTCACCTGATTACGAAGTAGAGCGCACCAAAGGACAAATTGGCGAACTTGAAGCCAAAATTCTCCGAATCCTGCCAACTGATTACTTACCAAAAAACAGCACGACGGTCAATGCCGCTCTTGATTCCACACAATCTGGCGGGCAGTCACAGAATTTTGATCGAAAGGCTCCAGAGCGACTTACAAGCAGAAAATCTTGGAATCCATTTACAGGAGTGGTAAGTTAAAGGGCGTTGTCTTTGAAACATCCTGATTCAGCAAAAGTACATTCGATCAAAGTTTGAAACGTCAAACGATAACCTTGATGTAAGTGGTTATTGAAAGTTAGTTATACGATTCGTTTTAGCCAGCAACTTTCGAACGAGCCCCAAGTCTGCGATCAGCAAAGCATAGCGAAGCCGCTAAAGAGCTGCTTCGAAAGTACGATTTCTGCGTTGCACGCTTGGAATCAGATATCGCCCTTGAGGAAACGCGCTTAGAACAGCTACGTGAAGAGCGTCATCAGGTAGGCTTACAGCTGTCGAAGCCATCTCTTTGCCGTTAGAAATCCTATGAGGCACAGCGTCGGCGTCCTGCTTATGTTCAGCGTCCAATCGACCTCAAAGAAGACGCTAATAATCTTGAGAAACTAGTCATGGCCTTCAAGGACATTGATTCTTTCTGGCACAAAGCTCAACAACTTCTCGACCAAATTCAGGTTCTATTTCTTCAACCTCGGCATGAATGTTTCAGAAAATGTTCCATAAAAATAGTAAACATAGTCGACGGGACACTGGCGAAGAGTTGAAGCATTTCAAGCTATGCTTAATCTGCACAGCTGAAGTTCACAATGAAATGGTTCCTCAGCTGGCCGGAACCGCTAGGCGAATGCTTCACGAAACAAGAGAAACCCGCGAAGTAAGAACTATTGGCGACTGACGTGGATGGTTTAGGCTCATCGAAAATCTGACACCTCCCGTGTTCTTGCTACTCATGACAACGCGAAAACACTTCTTCGCACCCTTTTTGCCGATCCTATCGTTCGCTTTTATTACGGTCACGGTGAGGAAGAAGCCTGTTTTGAGCTGCCGAGATCATCAACAAGAGCCGATGTTCTGCTAAAGGTGATAGAAGTCGTTTTATCTTAGGCTAGTCGGTTTCAGCTTTGTGGTCTTGCATCGATCGACGAGTCTGCTATTGTCCTCAAGCCACACGACGATCGCTACTACGATAGGGTTATGATTGAAAATGGCCGTTTCCAGTCGCCACTGAATGCGGGCGTATACCACGTTCACGTTTCACAGAAAAGGTTGCTGAATTCGAGATGTGGACCCAACTTGTAGATTGCAGAAGCGAGAACGTCGGATATGATCCGAACATTGCTTGCGCTGCAGCCAATGACCCGAATGGTTTCCGAATTCAGTTCACAAAGGTCAACTTGTCGCTAACAATTGTAATAAGAAAAAGCTTAAGGAGTCGCACAATCTCGACGGTGTTTGCGTGTAATAATCTTCAGTATTTTATCGCAATTCTCGTAATTCCCATCTACGAACTTCTGAATAAAACATTCTAGTGTGTAGGTGCTGTGATGGCCTCAAGACTTCTTCGGCACCTTTCAGGAATCAAAGCCCCGATGCTTGTTTCTCTCTCTGCCCGATCGTGTACAAACTCTATTGAGCAACGCAAAAATGTTACCCTGCACCACATTCGGAAAATAAATTTATCGAATCAAACCGTAAACTAGAGAAGTGACTTTCCTGAGTAGCGACTACTTGTCATCGCCTTCCGTGCTTCTTCTTCCACCCGTCTTGCGGCAACGAGAACGTGATGTGAAGTCGGTCGAGCACCTCGGTCAGAGCCTGAACAATTCTTTTCCCAGAACAAAGACTCCCTCACCTTCTTCGAGATCCCACAGACGGCCGTGTCCGCTCTCGACATTCTTCGATGGAACTCCTCCTGAACCACTACTTTCAAGTTACTGAAAACTCACAAAAGAGACTGGCTTCAGGGTGAGGACGTGCAGGTAAAGATCCTCGTTCTCCGGTCGTCTCAACCACGATAGGAGCGTCGCTTGAATACCGTCCAGATCCTAAGCCCTTCACTTGAAACTTATTTCAACCAACCTTTGGAAGTTCTCCCTCGTCCATGAAGCTCTCTTCAGGCGGCGCCTCGGTGAAGCTCTCGTTGAGGGTCTTGTCTCCGTCATTCTCTTCCGAGCCTTCTTCAGCTGACGACGAGGCGACCGCGTGAGCTGGCGGTCTTCGAGCCCTCGACGGTCCTGCAACGGCGCCGCCTCCTCTTCGCTTTGCCTCGACAATCGGCACGGCGAGAATCGATGCGTCGGCGTCCACTTCTGAAATAATCAAATGAACACATCTCTGAAGGGCAGGCAACATTATCTCCACTTGCCACAAACTATAGCAAAGTCGACGAAACTCACCTGGATGTGTGGTCTCGTAGATTCGATCCAGCATCTCGAGTGCCCTCTTTCTTCCCATCGGTCGAAGTCCGTAGCGAGCCAATTCTGCCTGAAAACGTGCGAAATCATTGTGTTTCAACAGCGCCACTAGTCGAATGAACGCTTTGCTTTCCGTTCATGATGTGAGACGTGGCTGTTTGCAACTGGCACCCAAAGATATGCTTCCTTACCTTCAACTGCGCGTTGTCCATAACGGCGAAGTCTGGCTTCGGCGTCACATCAACCGTCTTTAGGATCTACAACAAGACAAGACTTCGAAAGAAGGAGGCCACACAAACCTTGATATGCGACCCAAATCTCGTCCGTGGCTTGGCTCGTGGCTCCACGGGCGTTCTCGGTGCTTCGTCCTCTCTCGTCACTTCCGTTTCTTCAACTTTCTCTCTTAAAGCCAAATGATCTTCAAAGAAAGCTAACCTCTCTTCAGGTTCCAAGAATTCGAGTGGATCATCCATCGAGTCGTGTTCTAGTTCGTTCTTCTTTCTCTCTTCTTCAATACTAGGCGCTTCCACAGGTGGCGGTGCATTCCACATGTGATCATCCGGCATTGGTCCCGGATCAAACCTGGGCTCTTCTTCACGAAAAAAACTGAAGACTCACCAATCATCTTCCCAAACATTATACGGCTCCATCTCGACGTTATCCTCGTTTGTTGCAGCTTCGTCTTCATCCTTCAAGCTCGCTTCACTAGTCGTTGCTCCTTGTTTGTACTTGTCGGTGACGTCTTCGAAGCTTGCGTCTTCTTTCCAAGCTGTTGCGACCTCCACTAGGATGAATTCCACAATTAGATAACCACAAACGAAAAAACTGCTTTGAAAACTCTCAATGTCAAAACTTACATTGTCCGATTTCGCCTCCACAGCTGTCTTTTCGTGTGGTTCCTCAAAGGCCGAGTCCAGCGGGTTCTCATCATCGTCTGCCACCATCGAACCGAAGATCTCCGGACTGAAGGTCTCCGTCGGCTCGTCGGGAACAGGAGATGGAGAAGAGTTTCTCGGCGGCACAACAGGCGGAGGATCAATTGTGTCCTAAGCTCGGGTAAAATGAAACCTTTTCAAAACTCACATCAAATGAATCATGTTCTTCGGTTGGTGGCTTCATTCCCAGGCTTTTCCGAGAGCTCCTTCTTCTTTCTTGAACAACTTCGAGTAGCGGTGACTTCGACTTTTCGATTCGCCGTTCTATCACAGCCTTGAAACACATTCAAACTGAAGAATCAACGAGAACCCACTTCAATTATGATCGAATCGTCATCAGTGCTGCTCTCAGTCAATTGCACACCCGCTTCAACTTCTCCGTCATCGTCCTCCATCCTCAGCGGAGCGAGGATTGACGTCTCCTTAGGAGTCTCTTCGCCTGCCTTCACCTTCATCGCCTCCTTTCCTTCTGTGCATCCAGTACTGAATCACAATGGAAGAAACAGATTGAACACTTACTTGTCGAATGTTGTGAAGCTTGACCAATCCAGTTCCTTTGGAGTCTCCATCGGCTTCTCTTCAGTCGGCTTCGCCTCATCCATAGCCTCCATTGTCTCTTCTCTATTCCAGAAGTACGTAATGCTAAAGTGAAACATACACGTTCCTCGGCGTTTCAACCTCCGGCGAATCAGCCACAACATCCTCATTCACTTCATTCTTCTCTTGACTCTTCTCGTTCTTCGAATCCTCTCCGCCAAAGAAGACTTGACGGCACACAAAAGGCAGATCTCGAGGTCCGTACCTTAATTTGCTCTTTAGGGAAAATGAAAGCCACAAACTTCAGGGCTAACTTCTCCACTTCCTCATTCTCTTCCGCCGTCCAGAGAATAGTCGCCG
>JAQIXL010003438.1:0-10386 GCA_034700245.1 Poikilolaimus oxycercus
CGCTTCAAGACCACTCGAGTGACATTCGTGGCACTCTGCGTGTCCCTTCTCGCCTGTTCCCAGATCGTGTCACGGAACTGATTGAGGTACTCCTCGAACTCCATCAGACTGAAGAGATTCTTCAAGAGAGATTTGCTTCTTACCGCTGGTTGATGATGTCGAAAGACGTGTCGTTGAGCTTGTTGCTGAGGACGCGTTTGAGAAGATCGTCGGCTTTTCTGAAAATTGAGCGATTGCTTATTGCTTTTACCCGAGCGAGCAGTCTACGATAAGCAACTGATGAGACTGGGGGAGCAATTTTTTTCATGGGTTGAAACTCACTCGAGTTCCTGATCGGCTCGATAGTGCCACTTGTCGATGTAGTCACCACGTTCGAGCGTCGCGTTGTAGTAGGCGTCCGCTTCAGCCATCCACACTCCCATCTGAGCCGTCGAGGCGGAACCGCCGCCGTATCTAAAAAGTCATTTTAGGGACCGGTTGCCAGTCGAACAGTAAGAATTCTCCAAATGCGCATTTCAAAACAGTCTGGTGAAACACAAGAATTTCGCAAAACGCACGAGAGAGAACGTCAGATTGAAATTTGGCAGCTTACGCCTGTACAACTCAGGCAAAAGAAACATAAGTCTCATTAGGACAACATGCAAACCTCGAAAAGTGCTTCAGCTGCTGGACGATGTTGAATGCCTTTGAGTAGTTTCTAGAAATTGTTTAGATTTCACAAAAGGCCCATACTCTTGGATCTTCGAAGTGAGATTGGAAGTGTGCCCGGTGACATATTTCAGCGTGTCAGCCCACTTGTTGAAGCGGTCGATGGTGAAGTTGGCCTGGAGGAATAGCTGAGGCTACAGTAAGCCTACCAAATCGACGATGGCATTTGCCTCCTTCACGTGGGCGTTCTCTGGTTCCTGAAGACCTCCAAGCACTGTCTCGGCGTTGGCGGCGACTTCTGGCTTCAGCTTTGAAGTGAATTCGCGAAGTACTGAAAGATGGAGTTTGCCACTGTCACTACGAGAAATATACAAAGATGAATATAGTTTTATGGCGAAACTAATCGCCCAAACAAGCAAAATCTTACGTTCAGTGCTGTTCTGGATTCTCGCCAATCGTTTCCAGGGAATTGGTTTGAGGTTGGAGAAGTCCTGCATGGCGAGGAGATCCTCAAGGTCGTCCACATCCTCCATCAAAACCTTCGTGCAGCCGATGTCGCAAGCTAAACTTCTTTTCTTATAAGCCGTGACAAAAAACGTACAAGTGCACTGGCCACCCATGAAGGCGTGTCGATCCTTGCAGACCGAGCAGTCTCTTCCCGTGACTCCAGGTCGGCATTCGCATTGGCCTCGCAGTGGGTCGCAGGCTCCATGGATCGAGCCGTGTGGGTGACACTCGCAAGGCACACAATGACCGCCCGGTGTCTGGGGATCGCCGTAGTAGCCAACAAGACAACTGAAAGCATGTATTGAGTTTCAATCAGTTTCATATGTTAGGCATTGCTTGTATACTTAAATTAGAATATTAATTTCTTCATGTTCGCTAGGTTGGATATCTTTAACTGACACGAAAGGTGTGTTCGGCTTGAATGTCGGATTTGAAGCGTTGAAGTTTCACCAACTTTGTAACACGACATTGCAGACACGTGCGCAATCTCTGGTTTGCGCTCCATCAAAAGGAAGCCAAGCTTTGTAAAGGGTTTGTGACGCTCTACAAAGATATGCGCAAATGTTTCATTTTGTCTGAGTTATGTAGATTCGTCAAACGTACAACAGCACCTAATAGACAAAAGTCTGTCGGCAAGCATTCAAACCATGTTCACCTCTCACAATACTGTCCAGTGTAGCCGCGCTTGCAGGTGTCGCAGATGTAGCCGCGGCCGTAGTTCACCGCTCGGCAGGTGTCCGAGAAGGAATTGTCCGCCAGAGGACAGGCGCATCTGCGTTTCAGTAGTGTGTCATGATCAAAGGAGCCTACTTGGTGCAGGCGGCCGAGCCTCCAACCAGAGCATTTCCGTGATAGCCGATCTTGCAGAGCTCACAGAAGTCTCCGTACGTGTTATGCTCACAGTTCTGAAGACTGAATTCCAAGGGAGCCAGTTACCGTGCAGGCACAGGTCTCCGGATGACAAGTAGCCGAATGTCCATTGCAAGCGCAGGGCTCGGACCATCCGAGAAGAGCCAAATCGTCGGCCGTGTTCAAATAGTCTCGAGATCGCTTGCGACAGTAGCCCTCGGCCGGGTCCTAAAGCCAAATTCTCTCAATTGAATGAACAGTACCTGGCAGGAGAGACCACCATAGCCCTGAGGACATTGGCCGCAAGCTTCAACTCCAATGGCTGTAGCGTCGCTGGAGTCGGTGCTGTTCGAGAAGACCGCCACATCGAGTGAAACCTATTTCGTCTAGGTTTGAAAGCTTTTCAACCTCCTGGATTGTGATCGCGTCTCCACGGGCTGGATAGTTGTAGGTGGCTCGGATGTAGAGGCCCTGAAGGTTCTGCAGCGCTACCATGAGCAGGCGTCGAGTGACTGGAACTTGAGGAGCATGACGAGAGCGCCACTCGGACTCGTGAAGGCGGACCTGTTACCGTAATCCTCTCATATCGAATTTGTTTCGAACCTTGTATTTTCCGTCCTCGTTGATGTCTTTGGGAATGTGCTCGAGCTCGATTCGACTGTTGCCGATGAGAATGAGTTGAGGGAAGTGACTGCAAGGATAACTACGAAAATGTTTCAAACCGGAAATATTGAGCATCGGGTCGGACTCCATTAATGCCTCTCCTGTTGTCATCATTCCAGATTTTGAAGCGCACAAAGCCGTTGTACGACGAAGTTCGATCGCCGAGCATCACCTAAATTGGAAATGAGTTTTAGCTCTTATTGAAATTCAGCAATTTCAGCTTGCAATATTACGTTGTGATGCCCTCCGAAAATGTTATAAACATTCAAGTTCGTTTCAAGATTAATGGCACATTCATGCGAGCAATAGGCGAACTCAACCTTTGGAAGCTGCCAGTAGAGAGGCGTCACATCGGTTGGATAGCTGTTGAATCTTGCTGGGGACTCCTAAACATCCACTTATGCTTGCTCCGTTAAAGAAAAACCTTGAGAAGGTTGACGTTGTGCTTCTTGATGTAGTACTCCCAGGGCTCCTCAAAGACAGCCTGAAGCTTGACTTTGAGAGGAGAAGCCTCAAACCTTTCGATCCTCGGCATAGACTTGCTGCCAGACAAGAGAAGACTGCACACAGAAGTCGGTTCGATTGAAGCAGAAGCACTCAGTGCAGCCGAGGGCATTCGAGGCGTCGAGGGAGAAGGAACCCGAGCGGCATTTGTCGCACTTCTCGCCAATCACATTCTTCTGTAAGAAGATTCATCAGGTCATGAATCGTTCAGGTTGGAGACATTTTGCTTCTAATGGCAAATGTTTGAGTTCGTATCCGATTTTTGCAATTGCGCAACTTTGGGCACTCATTGAAAAAAGTGAAATCACCATTATTTCCCGTTTTAGAGAAACTCTCACAGACGAACTCAAACGAACCTTGCATGTGCATTCTCCTTGCTCATTGCAAGCACAGAGCCCATCGACACAGGCCGAGGGATCGGTTCCAGCCGCGTCGCACTCGCAAGGTTCACACTTCGGGAAGTTGAAGTAGCCGGGTTGGCAGCGATCGCATTGAAGACCAACAAAGCCGGGTTTGCAAGTGCACTAAAGGAGGATCACGGTAATGTTCCTTCGAAAACCGAACCTGTCCAGTCAGAACGCTGCAATCGCTATCAACCGCGCCAACATCCGAGCAGTTGCAGAGTCGACACCCCTTCAGTGGATGGTAGTCCCAAGAGTTCTGAAATTGTGCTGGTCGACCTTAAGGTTGAGAAATCGAACCGGAGCACAAGTCTCGCAGAGGTCTCCCTCGGTGTTCGGTGGACAAACGCATTCTCCAGTGTGCTGATCGCAGACTTGGCCGGCAGCCGGACATGGCTCGCACTCTGAAATTTCAGTCACAAATTGACGCGGTCGTCGACACATAGCAGTTCATGTTCAAAAATCTCAGAGTTTGTAGAAACAGTTGAAGCATAGTTGCTCTGTGATGCCGGACCCCGCTCCTATTAGAGCAAAATAATCTTTCCAATTTATACACAATGGCCGAATCTTAAAAGAAAGGAAAGAGACTCACCGACACATCCATCAGTTTCGAGGCCATAGAAGTTCGGCGCGCAGTGGTCGCACTTGAGGCCGGTGACGCCGGGCTTGCAGACGCATTGGCCGCTGAGACCATCGCATTCCACACCCTCGGCGCCCACTTTATGGCACTCGCAAGGCTGAAAGCAATTGATTCGATGAATTTGTTGAACCAAAAACAGACTCAACAAAAGAAATGACTGTTGAAAGAATAATGCAAGAAATGAAGCGGAACAGTTTCCTTCAGCAAAGCCTACCTCACAACCGAGTCCCGACGAGATATTGAAGAAGCCTTTCTCGCACTTCTCGCACATCGTCCCGTCCACGTTCTCGCGGCACTCGCACTTGCCCGTCACGTTGTTGCACTGAAGTTTTGATTTTGTATTGTCCTGAAGGTTTCTTTTACCTTTCCGTCCTCCATCGAGCCGTACTCGTTGCAGTGGCAGAACTGACAGCCGCCTTCTGTGAGGTTGAAGTACGCAGGCAAGCATTGATCGCAACTGAAATTGCTTGTTTAACGATGGTTCGAGTTCGTCAATGAATGCTTTGATGCCTCTACTGCATTGTACCCCTATGAAGAAACTCATCTAATTGCTAATTCAGCAAATTCAGCCAGCATACCGTTTTCCAAAAACGCCAGTCTTGCACGAGCATTGTCCGGTGACTTCATCGCAGTTCGTGCCGATGGCTCCAACTTTGTCGCATTCGCAAGCCGGACAGCCGTTCTCGACATCGCCGTGGCCTTCCTGAATACACTCAGTTGAGGGAATGACTAAAGTCGAACCTTGCAGCGGTCGCACTGTGGTCCCTCGTAGTTCTCCTTGCACTCGCAGTGGCCAGTCGAGTTTGAGCACTTCGGTGTGACCGAGCCGGCGTGGTGACAGTTGCAGGCCTTGCAAGTGTGACCCAACGCTGATCCCCAGTGGAACTCTTCGCATTCCTGCAACAGTTTGTTTGCGTAAGTTGCGGAAACTACGAAAAAGATGAGAACATTGGGGCCCAGCAATGAGAAGGACACCGATCATCTTACCTCGCAATGCTCTCCGACGGTGTTGTCAATGCACTTCAGACACTCTCCCGTCTTCGTGTCACAGTTTCCAATGGCGAAAGGATCCACGTTGCCGTTGCACTCGCAAGGCTTGCAAGTCCCGTTGATTTCCATTGGGTCTCCAAAGTAGCCATCAGAGCATCTGAAGACTCTTCAACAGAAAAACAATCACATACACTTCGCAGTTGTTGCCTTCATAGCCAAGTTCACAAGCCGTGCAGACGTAGTAGTCAGCGTCGTTGGCGGCCACCTCGGCAATTGCCACCTGTTTTTGTTGTTCCATTTGTTTGCTTGTTTACCTCCGTGAGGACGCAGGTCGGGGAGCGGTTGTTCTCAAGAGTTGGACAGGCACAGGCTTCGCAGCGTCCTTCAACAGCTCCGAGTGACGGATTGCCCCAGTAGCCAGGCAGACAAAGCTCGCAGCGAGGTCCCGTTGTGTTGTGCTGAAGTGAGATGATCGTGATGCTAATTGCGTAAAGATAATTGCGCTGCTTTTTGAGATCCTTGAAACAGACTGAAACGCAGCTGAAAGTGCTACTTGTTTCACTCTTTTCAACCTCATCCTGCGGTCTACAGAATGTCGCCGAGCTGTAGCCGAGTCTATTGTTTCAACTTCAAAACCCACCTGACAACTGATGCAATGCCCAGTGAAGGGATCGCAGTCATCCGAATGTCCCTGGCACTCGCATTTCACACAACGACCGCCGTAGAGTTGGTCGTTCACGCGACGATAGCCCTTCTCGCATGACTGCAAGTATCGTTTTTGCTTTGGTTTCAAGGAATAAGTGTCAGCGTAGCAAATGGATTTTGTCAATGTGTCACACACCTCGCAGCTGGTTCCAATCACATGTTCAGGACAGACGCACTTCTCGACGCCCTTCATCGGAAACTCCTTCGGACGTCCAGGAACATGGTCATCATCCTGCAAGGTCGTTGTCTCTTTCTTGTTCCTTCAGTCTACCTCAGAGGGGATGTAGATGGTCTCCGGATCATCGGCCTTGTCCAAAGTGAGTCCGAAGATACTGAAAAGCTCCAGAATTATTGACTGCTAACATGACTTGTGATTGTTTTCCTGGATTTCAGCGGCTTACGTTCAGCTGCAAAATGCGAGCGCGACTAGCAAATGCATGAGTGTCACGCTGCTAGTGCGTGAAGGCAGCATAAGTTACGCATGCCGACGATGTCTTGGGGGCGTCATCGGCCTTGCAGTTGAACGAACATGAATGCCGGGTTCTGGGGGGCCCGCCGGGGAAGGTGAAAAACCAGTGGAAGGATCAAAAGAACTTGTTAGGGGTCACTGGTGTTCGTCGCGTCTTTTGCAGAATGGAAACTGGACCTTTGTTTGAAAAATCTGTCTTTATAAAGACTGAACTTGAAGGCGTTTGAGATAAGAAGGCAAAGGACCAGGAGGCCAAGAGGAGAAGACCAGAGTGTTCCAGGAAAAGGAAGAATGCCCGGCGCGCTTTGAAAGCGAATTTCCGGGTTGGCCGACAACAAAAGGGAGCGTGGATGAAGAAAAACACGTCGACTTCGGAAATGCTTTCTACTGTAAAGGAAATTTATGATCAGAAGAAGCGGCAATACGACTGTCTCTCATGTCAGCCTCCATGCGATTTTTCGTTTGACTGAATGAGTTTCTCAGTGAAAAGAAAGTATTTCTCATCGAATTGGTCTAATGCGTCTAGGGGGTTCGTATCGGTATAAAATGTCGATTTATGTAAGGTTTCATCGAAGACATCTTTAATCCTTAAGTTTCGGCGCTCAGTGAAAAAGTGAGATCAATTTCTTTGTCAATTCGTGTTCTTTTGGTTCTCGAAAACCAAAACATTGTCGCCCCTCATAAGTTTCAACTTCGTTCAAAGCAAACTCGTGAAGTTTCCATTGACGAGCATTTGCGTCAGTGATGGTCAAGAACAAAGACAGAACAGGAAGACCCCCGGAGACGCGTTGTCAACGCCTGAAAGTGTCTAAAACCGGCGACTTCAACGTTTCGAACACGTTTTGAATGCGAATTGTCAAGGAAACGGTTTCTTTCAAAGTCTTCTTCTGCGAATTCATGAATGCTCGTAGGCGTTGCCATTTCTAGTTATTTTGCCTTGACTCTCGGTGTACGTTGATTTTCGCCCCGTTCTGTTTGTTATTCCGCCGCCGCGTTGCGTCCCATTGCCAATTATATCCAGGAAGGTGGACGTGAGAGGGAGAGGAGATGAAAAGCGTCAATGAAAATAGCCTCGAACACTCGTAGCCGTATTTTTGTGAAATCTTTGACCTACGAAACAGTTTTTGAGTGATCACTTTGATCTCATAAAAAGTTTCACGTGCTTGGTTTCCGTCAGCACGTGCCCGCGTGACTTCGTCGAGGTTCCCAGACTCGTCATTCGCATCAAGAATTCTATGCATCTTGGCAGGGGCTTCGGGAATTCTGTAGGCTAGAGTGTCTTTGAAGTCTCTTCCAAGTCTTCTAAAGCTTCCAGAACCAACACGTGATGCCTGCTTCCCCCTTGGTTGTCCTTGACAAAACTTTTCTGCAAGGTGTCTTGGGATTGGACCAAGACCGACGCCCCGCATGCCAGCAAGCTTCACACGTCACAGATAAGAGAGACCGTCGCGCTTTCGGGAACTGTTCACTCGTCTTGGCCCTTGTTTTCATTTTGCTTGTTATTCTAGCTGGAGACCTGCTACGCTTCACAGGCCCCTTATGACTTTTAGTCTTCATTTTCTTCACTAGCTCTCTGCGCCTTCTCGGTTCAAAATTCTCACTATTAGAGTTCGTCTTGATGATCATTGATATTAGACGCATCTCTCTCGGGGTATCTCCGTGCCACGAGGAATTCCTCTTGCCCTTTTGGCCATGGTTCAAAAGCCAGAGGGCTCAGCTTCCTACGGTCAGCCATGATTACGTGAAAACAAAACGTGGCCTCCCTCTATTTACCGCGCTCCATTTCCGTATTCCCAATGGCACGCCCGCTACTTTTTTCTCACCTCTTCGTTTCTCATCGAGCTGAGCGCGTCCCTCGCCAGGATGTGCCTCTCTGTCTGCGCCATGAGAAAGGCGGATACATTTTGGGTTCCGGGAAAAGAGGGAAAAGAGAGAATGGACACCCGCATCATACGAATCGCTTTACCCAGAACCCGAGACTTCTCGGCTTTCCCCCTGCAGAGCTACACGTAGCCTACAAGTCAACACTTCCATACAAATCACATGCCCTTATGTTTCGGAAAGCCCTCACGCCTCAAGTGTTTTGATCTTTTCAAAAATTGAGTTGTTTTGATCTACGAGGCCACACACCAAGCGGCCGTGAAGTGAGATCTTCGTTGCCTTGGAAGATCTTCGACATGTTTCGTCGTTGTGGTGGGAGGGAGGCTTTTTTCGTTGCAACTCGGCATTTATACCGTAGACGTGGCACTGAAAGTTTTATGAGGCGCCCCGGGGACGCCACCGCGCGCAGGTCGTAAAGCTTCCTCTCTCGGAAAAGCACGAAATGTCTTGACGACACGACTGAGAGTCTAAAGTTGAGGCCAGTCACAAAAAGATGAGACCAAACAAGAAACGCGTTTGACCTACGCAATCACAAATCTCCGGCGGGCTGTTTATCTCTCCCGTGTCGCTTTTTGCTAGCATGTGTGACTCGTCCGCCACGCGCGCGCAGTGGCTCACATGTCAACAAGCTCTTTTGCAGCTGCCCTTTACGAAAGCAATGAAAAATTAATTCATAAGGGCGAGGGAGATTTTCGACAACCCTGAACTCTCTCCACGAAACAAACTTCACTACTGTCATGTTGACTAGGCTACCATTGCTGTACTCGAAGTGAACCGAGACCAGTTTTTTACTACTCGAAGTGGAGCTCTGAAAGAAAGAGCTCAAGAATGGTGAGAGTAGGCGCTGTTATGAAAGATTTAGCACGGCGGTGTCGCCTTTTTCAAATGCCTCCTTCTTCTTCTCGCTCTCACTCTTCACGTCTTCTTGCTTGCTCGCCTTCTTGACGCCCTCTCAAACTTCGAAGCAAAACGTGAAAACTAGCATGGATACTGCGGAGATTCAGGCGAAAAGAGAAAAGTGTCTGAAGGCTGCACGAGGCGCGCGCTTCTTCCGCGACGACTTCGAAGCTTCGCGAGGAATTCGAAAGGGCAACTTGAGCGCGCGCGTGGGGGACCTCGCCACCCAGGCAAGAGGCCGAAATGTTCTTCCACGCCCCGGGGGGAGTCCTCGAAAGCTTTACTACTTCGAACCCCTCGGACCACATGCGCTCCCTTGTGGCTTTTCTCCATTCGTCATTTCTTTTCCGAAAGCTTGTTTTCTCCTCGTTCGTATCAAGCTTGCGTGACTAGCTGGACCCAGGTGTTCCTTCCCCGTTCTTCATGTGCAATCCGATTACTTTCGATTTAGCGCTAAGGCTTGATGTTTGTGAATGTCACTGAGTAATAAGTTTCTCTTTTTTTTCTGTCTCTCTTGGTCGGAAGAAAATGAAATTGAAAGGGAACAGCACGCTCTTGGAATGGTGTTCGCACACCAGAGCACAGTGTTCCTGCTCAAAAATGAAACCTTGCAAGGCTCTAATGGATAGCCTCTCTATAGAGTTTGCCAAATGAGGGAGCACATAGGAACGTCGTGTAAAGCGGGGGTTGACATACGTTCCCCTAGCCTCAGGCAAGATGTGAAGGTGTTTTTTCATAACCAGAGAGTGTCTGTTTAAATAGAAATACCTAGTCGGGAAGGGCAGCCTCCCACCGATGGCGGTGCCATCCGCGTCCTTCCACGGGCGGGGAGATCTCCGAGTGTCTGCTTATCGTCACGAACCCCGAGAGTTCGTTGAATCCATTGCCATGTCTAATGCTCGGGTTGGCTTGGCAAAGCTAACAATTTTTTCTTTCATTCGTATCCGTTTGTTGCCTAAGTCTGCTGCTCGACCGCAAGTTGCACCCGATGAAAAAACCTTCAATACGTCATGAGAGACTTTAGAGAAGTTTGACTGGCGGCGAATTCTATTGAAATCATTGCCAGGAATAAATTTCCTTTTTCCCTTTGAAGAGCGTGAGCCAGCGATCGCATGTCGTAAACGCTAAACGTGCATTGCTCCGCTTGTGCTATTTATTCAACCAGCGGCGCTACGCGCCACTGGCGCGTACACGCTGATGGGCGGCAGGCAAAGCTACAGCCCCACCTCGTC
>JAQIXL010003439.1:0-10384 GCA_034700245.1 Poikilolaimus oxycercus
GGGGCATGTTCAGGGTGCCCAGTATTTAAGCACTTGGCGGTCTTTAAATACTGGGCACCCTGAACGTGCCCCGTAATGTTGCCGGGTCCAAAGGTCTGCCCACCTCTGATGCGCGGCCGCACATGACATTTCTCGTACTCAACTGAAGACTAGCTTTCGAAGATGTTTGAAACGTACAGCCGACGACTTCCGTGCATCCTCTGGCAAATAGTCGAGGATTGAGAAGATCGTGGAAACAACCACTAAACGTGCAATTCAGCGGCACCGGAAAGGACGATTTGCAGTACGTCTGCCCTTTTCTTTGGCATTCTGAAACTCGTTAAAATACGTAGAGGAACCTCTCTCCACCGCTAATGTGGTAATGGATATGGGAAACGTTTCAACGCAAGAAACATGCATGACCACATGAGTGCGGTATTGTAGGCTTTGTAGTGCCTTTAGCGGCTGAAGTGACGAAACACCGCTCAGATCAAGTCGAACCAATTTTCCTTTGTCATAAATAAGCGATGAAACCAGCAAATGCAACTTGGAATTCGAAACTCCCGTCGTTTTTCGGATTCTCCTTGCCGTGACCGAGAATATTGTCGCAGTCTATCTTCGAGGCTTGGCTCGTCTTCTCGACGATTCGCTCTTTGAGGTAATTGTTCAATAACATTTCAACAACAACTGTTGCGTTCTGAAGCGTCGACATCGATCTTTCCTATGCGTGGCTTCGAAACGACGTCTCGCAGCTTTGCCAGGGACATGAGGTGAACGACGGAAGACTCATCGACTTGAAGAAATATTGGTGTTCCAGCAAATGCTCATGATTCCGCTTCATTGTTAATTTATTCTCGCCGTTTCTTATATTGGTATTTACGATGAAAAACGGCGAGCTGCCGCTGCGACTTGACGATGAAAGAATGCACATGAAAGAATGAACCGTGTTTTAGAGTCTTATTGCTCAATCCGAAGATAAACTTGAAGGTCTCTTTATCGACGGCGCCGGTGTTCTTCTTGACGATCTCTCTTGACACAGAGTGGCAACCCCGGGAGGACGCGCAGAGAAGCAGAGGAAGACCGAGAAGGCGATGGAGAGACGACAAGTTCTAAGAAGGCGACATTCCGTTTTCAAGAAGGAATCTGTGCTCTTATTTCTAGTGAGGATTGGCGCTCATAAAGAGCTGAAATCGAATAAAAAGTTCAAAGTTTAGCACGTAAAAAAAGCCTTTCCCTTTAGCCCATTCTTCAATTCCTTTTCCAACGAGCCGTTGTCCTCAGCTTCCGGTTGTTCCGCTTATCGGTGCTTGATCATTCAACGCGATCGGAGACAGCAGGCGCCCAGAATAGTTCCCGGGCGTAGTCTCTCTTCCGAGTGAAGAGCGTGTTTGGAGCTCTTGAAAAGATACGGCGGGAAACAATACCCATTTCCGGGATGAGCTTTGATCGGAAGTGGTGAAGACACCATAGAGAGAAGAATAATTTTGAACTCTGGCACTTATTTGCGAATTACTTCTCAATGATAACAAAAGGAATTTCCGACGTCAAACGTTGGCTGCTTGAAGGTTTTCCAAGTACAAACAAAATTTATTGTTGTTTTATCGATCATCAGTGTAGTTCACTTTGTTAGGGATTACTAGAGTTGCAGATTTCAGGTGACAACACTTCAAAATGCCCCGTCGCTTTGTTCGTACAACTAGCACGCCACTGAAAACAAAGAATCTCGGGACCAGAGCTGTGCGAGATATCGATCTCATTGTCAGTTGACTAATTGGATCTCGCACAGCTCGGCTCGGGACAATAGAACACACCTCGTTTCGTCTTCTTCTCACGGTCGCGTGCTGTCCGTTTTTCCCGTCAATCAGGTGTTCGCTGCTCATTGGTCCATTAGGAGAATGATGGAGCTTCAAACGGGGGTCCCCTACTTGAAAGAGGCCCATTCCTCGGTATCTAGAGCGTTTTTGAGCAGTATTCACTTGCCGGATGAGCAGTTCCAGGTAACATCCCGCTGCCTGAGACTCGTGTCAACTGAAAACGTGCCCAACTTACAGTAAACGAGAACAAATAGTCCGCGGGGTAGATCGTCTGCGTGAAGATCATGCAGATGAGAGTTGTCGCACTGAATCTACGACGAAAAAAGTGCTTTCTTTATTGAAACCTGTACTTGAATTGTTCTTCGTCATCTGTAATTTGATATTTGATGAGCGACGTCTCGAAGAAAGTGGATCCGAAGCGAATCCACGCGATCACAAACCCACCAAAGGCGACGAATGGCAGGAATTGCCGAGTGGCGCGAAGATCAGCGTCGCTCAGGGAGAGAAGACGACGCATGGCGAAGTACTGCAGCCACTGGCCCACCTGCAAGTAACCACAATTGCACATATGGTTCTTCTGTCTAAATCATCGCAGACCTGCACAACAAGTAGCGAAGATGCTTGCAGCCAGACGTCTGCCGTCGAAACGTAGCCATCCTTATGTTGGTAAACGATCTCGACTGATTGAAGGATCTACAGCAAATCAAGTGGAGAAAACGAAACTACTAGCTTCAAGGAAAGAGCGAAGCAGCAGCCAAAGAGAATGACAATGTCTCCGCGCGCATGCGCTTTCTGATGAGCGTCTACTCGGTCGTCTTTCAGGCTACGGCTCCACGAATACATCTAAAAGCATTTCATTCTCATGACAGAATCTACGTACAAAGGCATAGAGTAGTGTGCCCAGAATGCTGAAGATAAGAGTGACGATGTCAGTGGTGTGCCAGTGACGTTCGGCCAAGTGATCAAAGTCTGTAATTTCTTTCTGTGAAGAGGCCTGCTCACCAATCGAATAGTAGAAGAACACGACCCAATGAGCGACCGCCGAAACGCTTGCCAGAGTGACCAAAACCCAGAAAACAACCTTCGTTCGCCAACTAAAACATGTCGGCAAGGAGAACAGTAGTGCCTGATTTCGAGAGGTGGAACCGCAAGTTGCGACTGGTCGACATAGACGCCAGAAATATCCTTCATAAATGCGCGCATCAGATTTCGTAGGCCCTGCTTTTGCTGCAAAATGTTCATACTGTTTGACAACCGTCAGACTAACTTGACGTCGACGTAGCACCTCCTCGGCTCTTTGCTCGGCGCCTCCACAACTCAGCCAGTGCGCGACCAGCAAAACGGGAAAGAACTCAGAGGCACACGCAATGATCGAACTATTGAGAAATCCCTTGTCCAAGTAGTACCTAAAAGATTTTCCCAGAGCAGTTTTCAAACCAGATTTTCTGTGTTCCATGCAGGTCGACAGATGGATCACAATCGTAGGCTCTTTTCGTCGCCGGGCACCAGTTTCCATGTAACTCTTTTCGTTGACAAAGCACCTAAAAATCAGTTGAGTTGGAAAAAGAATGAAAGCAAACTTGATGAGAGAGATAGCCTTTGTAGGCAACAATCTTGATCCAGACGACAGACAGGGTGATGTTTATAAATAGACGTCCGACTTTGTCCAGCTCCGAGTCGATCTCGCCGTAGTAGCAACGTTGCGTGATGTAGAAGAGGGAGAGTATCGAGAATGCGGCCATCGTCAGCGAGTACAAAGCGTCCAGCCACAGTTCCGAGCCATAGATGATATCTACTAACTAGAAGCTTGGAGTTTGAGAAACCGATTCTACCTTATCACATGACTGAAATGCGTAGTTGAAGACAATGAAATAAAGATATCCAATAGAAATGCAGATCGTCAAGGTGACCGCGCCGATGAAGGCTGGCTTCGAGATCTTGTGCGGCTTCTCGAGCTTGGGCAGTCGCCGAGTTCGCAGCAAGAATTCGACCATAACGATTCCGCAGGCAATCATGAGGAGAGCGGAAACCTTAAGCGTTAGAAACGACTTCTGTGCTGCTGAGCGGACTGAGTGGTAGACGCGCAAGTTGAAGAGCGTGTTCTCCCGACTCAGAAGAACATAGAGGTTGAGGGAGATGCAGAGAAGGAAGATTATGTAGAGAAAAAGGGTACAAATCTTATGAATCTGCAAGAACATGGAGCTTTCAAGTATGCAGATGCAAACCTTGAAACGCCACTTGAATTGCCCGTTCTCAGTTGCTTCTTCGTTAGTGGCTACCATAACTTCCGGAACTCAAATCAAAGCGGTCGTACCACGACGGAAGACAAGGGTTCGAAGAGAATCCCTTGATTGTGTCAACGTCTAAGAATACTTTTATGCCCTCGTTTATGTGCATCTGTCAGCACTAATACCACGTCAGGGCTGATAGCACGACATCTTCTCTCCTTCTTGTGTCCTCAAGCTTGAGAACAAATTGGTATCGAACACCTCATTGCAAGCAATAATTTGTCTTAACAGAGAAAGTTCTAAGCAAAAGACAAAGGAAGGAGAATTGGCGATTGTGGGCTCCATGAGTGCATCAAGCGGCAAATTGTGAGAAGCTTGCGTCTAGGGGAACGGCTAACACACCTGGTCTGAGCTAGCAGCGATTACAGAAGACGGATTTGAGTTGTTGTGGTGGACAATGGGAGCGCGGAAGTGGTCCACTGTCACCACATCGCCCTATCTTTTCTGCAACCATGAAATGTAGCGAGTCGAAGACATTTGTTGAAAGATGAGAGTGAATTGATGGCGTACTTTTGACTGTGCTGGAGAGATTGCGATGTAGTAGAGCATCCACAAAGATCATAACAAGGCGCAAAATTGTCACAAGCAGGGTTTACCTGGTTGCGTGACAAATTCCGCGGACGGGTTCGCATCGCTTTGCGCCTTTGAATTCGAGCTTCCAGTAGTTGCACATCTAATTCGTTCTTCATTCATCTTGGCGGTTAATTTTATCGAATCTGGTTACAACAGCAAGGGTTTGAATGATGAGTGCACACGTTTCGCAGCCAGTGATGACTAAGCATGCCCAAAATGTCCTCAATGTCCGCCGTCGTTTGGTCACTCAACCGAAAACACGTCAGCGACCTTCAGGAGGGAGAAGGGCCTGGAAGGCGAGAGGGAGGAGGGGAAGGAGTACGAAGAGGAATGACCCGGCCGCGAAGCGGCCGGCGCGCGGCCCGAAGTGCCGCGCTTGGCGAGTGAAGGCCGAACGAAGCGAGGCCTTCACGAGCCAGCAGGTCTGCAAGCGGTGATCCAGCGAAAGACCTTGAGGGGTGGGAGGAGTGAAGGGGAAGGAGTACAAAATGAAAAAAAAATCAGAAAAATTCTGAAAAAGGGGGGAAAAATCAGGAAAAAACTCAATTACTCGGAGATCACATCAGTATAACTTTGCCACTCGCCCATCCGCTCAGCTAGTTCTCTAACCAATGTACAATATTTGTGCGAGTATCTAACCTGTACAAAAACGGTGAAGATAATGATAATGACAATCGTGCTTGTATGAACATTGTCCTGCTGGAATATCAGGCATAACGACGGCTAGACGGTATGATATAGCACGGCAAAGTCCCCCATAAGCCATGATGGAATCCGTTCCGTTTTCGTTTCTGAAGAACCGGCAGTCGCGCTCCATACCAAGTCCTTAGTCGCATGGTCTTTTTTCATTAATCTCCAGCTCCTTGGTGCTTTATTTTAGTCCACATTGATAGCTGAAAAAAACAGCAAAGAGTTTCTGCCGTCATTCCTCTCACCAATCACCCTCGCTTCTCTGTTCTTTCATGAGCGATGAGCATTGAGATTCAAAGAGCGACGGGGTTATTCACCAAGAGCTCCGGTTCCGAATTCCACCTTCGGCTTATTGTTAGATGCCGCGATTCTCCGATTTGCTCCTGATGCATCAGTTGAAATCGGAAGGCGCGCATCACGCTATCGCGATCGATGGTAAGTGTTTTTAAATCGAACTTTCTTATATACTTGCATACACCGCATCGCCAACGAGAAAATGCCTGATCACTTTTGCGTGGATGAGCATTGTCGCTTCAGTCGGGTTCTTTCTTGGGACGGTCGTTGGAAGCATCATCGTCAGCACAAGCAGCAAATAATGAGCGCATTCTTACTTTTATACGAGGATAAAAAGCAACCTTGCACTTGACGGATTGGTCTTCTCAGACGAAACCTACTGAAACCACATCACATCCCTACATTTGCTTTGGTCTCTACCCTCCCTCGTTCCCACCAAGGCGTCTGCACGCATTGCTATTTCGGAGGAGAAAAGGGTTTCTGGTCGGTCTAGTGACGGTGCGAGTCAATGTTTTCTCGCGTCATTTCTTCCGCGCTGCTCAATCGGAAGAGGCACAATGGCAGTATCATCTTTGGTTCCTAATCGCGTTTCAACATATTCTCACTACGAACGCAAGCGATGAGAGGAGAGAAGGAAAGTGCCGAACTACATCAGATACAAAGTCGTCATTGACTTCAGTGCGAGATCTTGTATTGTAGATAATTTGTGACCTACACGTGAAAGAGAAGGCGGCTGGCTTGACCACGTGACGTCACGTGAGGCATTCGGGCTCTGCCTTTTCTTCAGTTGTGTTCGGAAAGTGGAAAGATGAAGGCATCACGAGACAATGTTTGTCTTCAAATTTACGAATTCCGACGATGAGTTTCGTATACCATTATGTCCAAATGCTATTCCACCAATAATTTAAAACGCAACGCAAGTTTTCTTTTTTGAACGATTCGTAAGTTCGAGATAGACAATAAGGCTAAGGTCTCGGACTGCCTTACTGACGTAAGACATTGGGAGGAGGACGAGGGGGTGTAACGGTGTGCTTCAGTCGTTGCACGTGTCAGTCTCTCTAGATGCTGAAGACAAGGCTTATCTCGTGCCCGACTGGAGCGATCTTGATCGTTTCTCTCACCAATGTTAAAACGCCATTGCTATGATCTTGTAACAGGCCATCTCTCTCTTTCGCTTCGCTTTTTTTCTCCAACCGGATTTTGATTAGTTTCCCCACCTTTAGTAAAATGCTGACATACTCCGATGTTTTTGGTCAATCACGTGGATTGTCTCGTGCTCTCCCCGTTCTTCACTCCTCTCCAACACAATCCTTCGATCTATTTGAATTATAAAAGAAGGCCGTTTAGTCAGTGCGAGATACACGAGAAACTAAAGGCTTAATGCATTTTTAAGTTTGTGTGACGAATCACGCTTTCGTTTCAGGGCTCCACTAGTTCGAAGGCGGGGCGAAGGAGAGAAGCTCGACCAGGCACTTAGACAAAGAGAGAGGGAGAAGGGGCAAAAGTCACGTGCGCACCACGTGTGCGTCGAAGGGAGGCGAGACCGCGTCGTCGTCGGCGCGCAAGTCATCGCTCCCTTTCACATCTGAACAAGTCTTCCTCCCTCGCTACTTTCACTATCGTCTCCTTTCACCATCATGGCGGTTCGCAAGCTCCTCGTTGTACTTGGCAGTGGAACTGCTGCCGAGAACATCACTCGTTATCGTAAGCGCCACTTTTCTGCACTACTTTGGCTTAACTAGTTCTGAATTGTATTGAACAAAAGGCCAGCAAATTACAAGTTTGTCTAATACCATTATGGGCACTATATCACATCACTTAGTTATCCGAGACTCAGGGGCCCATTCCTCTCAAAATTTACTGATGCGGTGGCCGAGACAGCTGTTGCCCCGTTAAAATTTTGGTCTTTGATCTTTGAACTTTGTTGATGACATCAAGGTGTGGTCTTTGAGATCTTCGCGGCGGGGAGAACGCAAAACGCGAGAAACAATGCAGAATTTCTTCAGAACCAAGCAGTCTTGCTCGCGCGCGCGAATGAAGAGTTGGTCCGAACGACGCCCGTCTAAATCACTTCACTCCCTTCCCCCTCGCTTTTTGGATCCTTACAGCCCGAAAGAGGCTAATAACGTCCTGAGTTTGCTTTTGTCTTGTATTGTACTTATAGATGAAAGGCGTTTTGACTAAGTGTCACTTGCAGAGGACGAGTTAGCGCCGGCGATGGACCGTTTCTGGGCCGGCCTTGCAGTTCGACTCTTCGATGATCATAAGCCAAATAAGCAACAGACAAATTTCACGCACTGAACTTTTGACACTTTCTTCTCTTGTTCTCTTTTTGCAATTACACACTTTCACATGTTCATGTCTTTCGCTTTTTATTGGAAACCAAATAAATACCGATTTTAGTCCGATGAATGTGGGATCTAAGATTAGGACAAAATGGCGTGGGAAGGAGTCGTAACCGTCTGACGCGGCAGCCTCGCATCGGTCTGGTTTTGGCGCTTCAAAGGAGCATTGATCAGGCGGATTCTGGAACGAGGAGGGTTCGGCCCTTTGAACACGCTAAATGACATCAGCTCTGACGTCTTTTTTGGCTTGCCGACCGATATTCTGTCGGTTCTTTCTCGCGAGAGATTCACGGGCGGTCCTTAGCGTTGCGCACCAACAAGAGTATAAATGAAGCGCCTAATGCTTACTAACACAGAAACGCATCGTCCTTAGGGCGGGCTCAGTTTTCGTCACGCTCGCTTTTTCAGCAAGCCTTAATATCGGCACGTTTTAGACTAGCAAAGCGTTAGCCTATTTTGGGGACCACCACGATGCTTTCGATCTAGCCGGTGTCTCTCGAATAAATCTCTCTACTGGATCACTGTGTCTGCGATATGCCCCCTCACGCAAAAAGGCCCGTTTATGGCACTGCCTGGCCTGCGTCGAAGAAGGGATCTTCAAGTAGGGGTAAGGAGTCGTCGCGAGCAAGGCAATTGAATTCGTTTCCTTCATGACTGCAAATGGGCCGGTGCCTGAAAGCTTTGTTAGCATCGAATGAAAGTCTAACGTGAAGATGGAGTCGACTGGGCCCTGCAATCCGTCAGCTGGCACAGCTTCATTACCGATTTCACCAAAAATTTCGTAAAGGAGTGGATCGCATTCGTCGTCAGCCATATTGAACGCGTGTCGCAGACGAATGCCTTCTTCTGCAATGCCGGCTGACTTCTGTAAGGTTTCAAATGAGCTGAAAGCCAGGACACTCACTGTCAAGCGAGGAACGAGCTGAAGGATCTTTGCAAAGCGAATGGGCGCATCGACGAGCGTCCCGTGACTGCCGCATTGTTCGTAAAGAGCCAAATTTGCGCGATCTTTTAACTCATTAAAGGCCGCCGTCGAGCGGTTTGACAGCCCGGCTGCATCTGAAACCTCTAAAATGCGGAATGGAAATGACTTGCCGGCATTGAGAGCCACAATTGCTTTCAAGAGGACCAGCTCTTCCTCGTCGAGCGCCAGCTCTGCCAGCGTGCGCGTCAACGACGGCAGAATAGCCCGAATCACTGTGTTATTAACAAATCTGAAAACACTGAAATGACGAACAAAGATTGTGACGCACAAAATGAAGTTCAAGTCCCGGTCGGGCGTGAGAAACGCGTCACATGGCAGACAGAGCAATGTCGGGTCCGTCGTGTTTTTGCTGGTCTTGGAGGCGAGCTCGAGGAAGGCCAGGGGAATGAATGCGACCCGAAGGAGGGCGATCTTCACAATGTCTGATATTAGAGGAGAGTCCGAGATGAGAGCCAACGGACATGTTCTTCGACGGAGAAGAAGTCACCAATTTCGGCTAACCGCCGAATCCAGTCGATGGCCCAGACTAGTAAACGCCGCTCACATATTGCCATCTGCCGAACTGTCGCTGCTGTGTTTGGCCTGTAGCTCATCTGAATACCGATTTGCGTGCCAGCACTCGTCGTCGAAAAACGAAGCTCGTGAAACATACTCGATCTCGGAACTCGTCAAGAAGTTGCGGGCACTCGATGATCTTGCGAATTCCCTTCAGACGCTGTTCTCTTCCTTGGAGATAAAGAGTCAAGGAGAGATGTTTGATACCTTTGAGGTTTTCACGTAGACCGTTGCAAGCGGCTCTGTCGATCAACAAGAAGGTGTTTGTGAGCAATTGTTGATCCATTCGCTCATGTTGCAACTGAGCTGATGCTTACTCGCAAGACGCTCACTTCTTGAAGGCGCGTGTTGTTTTCTTCAGTAGAGTGCGGCGCCTTGGCTGCCTTTGAGCGAATTCGGCTTTCATCTCCTGTTTCGTCAATAACCTTTTTGGACTTTTTTCCCGCCGTTTGAGAGCGTACCGCTGCAAACAACATTTAGTTAGCGTTTCGTCAGCGACGGTGAATTCGCAAAACTCATCAAGTTTAAATTGACAACAGCCCCGATAACGATTTGTGTTCGCCTTTGATCAGCGGAGTCTGATGATTGACACTCAGCACCCGTTAAAGTGCAGACTAAAGTGCTAGTTTGGCTTTCTTGAAGGGGGCTTGAATACAAAGTGATCCGAGAGTCAATCCCCCTTTATAAAGGGGGATTGAAAAATTTGCTTGGCCTAAACCAACCCTCTGCTCAGACAAACTGGTGTAACTTAGGCGCACAATTGTCAGTCGATAGTAGACGATAGAGGATTTTTGGCCAATAGCACACGTTAGAAAGGAATTTCTTTTGAAAACGTTAGCAGGCCGTTTTCCGAGTGGGTGA
>JAQIXL010003440.1:0-10382 GCA_034700245.1 Poikilolaimus oxycercus
TTAATCTGGCGCAATCGAATTTCTTAAAATCGTCACTTTTCAGTTGTTTTTGCACAATTTACGAAGAAAATAGTTTTCGGCGCCGAAGGCGCAGCGATAGTCGTGGGCTCCAAGGAGGTTTTTGGTAGCCCTGCCTTAGGTCTACACATCTGGAAAAGGGATTGGTTTGTTGCTCGAAGAAATTGAATGAAAACGACTTTTGAAGTTGTCCGGAAACTTTCTCCCCACCCGGTAGTAAGAAACTGAGTAATAGATCTTGTAGAGCTCGACCAGCCGGTTCGGATGATAGATTTTTCGGAAATAATTACCTTCCTGAGCACTCCTGTGAGAATTGTTCACGAATCGTAAAATTGCTCGTTTCCTGATACAGTCGGGTCCAAATTGAATTCCAAGAGCAACGTTCGATAGGGCTCATCGAGACGAACAAAACGGTAGTAGACATTTTGGCGATCAGGCGAAGTTTGCCGGCTCAAACTCCCGCTTTACAGTCGTGCAGTACCCAATGGAGAATCTTCTCTGCCACTTTTAGGAGCGATAGACCCTACAACTGCAAGAAAATTTCGGTTAGTTAGAAAGAGGAAGTCCTCGGCTTTCAAATGAGATCTAATCTCGCAAATCGGGATTGGCATATCTGACAACGAATCAGACTGAGGTGACCACGGACGGCCTCATTGGTCTCAGTAGCCAGTGGGCGATGGAAGAACGTGAAATCAAGAAGATGAAGCTTGGGGTGAAAACGGTCGAGACCAGGGCTGTGCGGAACTCAGTTTTGGACTTCCGCGGAAGCGGAAGCGGAAGTAAAATCGCTCAAAATGGCGGAATTCCGCGGAATTCCGTAGACTTCCGTACAATTTTGGCGGAAGCGGAAGCGGAATTAGCACGGAAGTGCCAAAAAAGTGCGGAACTCACGGAAGCGGAAGACGGAAGCGGAATTCCGCACAGCCCTGTTCTGAAACCGCAATAAACAAGACTGAAAGAAGAAAATCGTTTGTCTACCTCGAGGGCGAGGGATGAGACCAGAGTGATTTGCGCAGTAAGAGCGAAAGATAATTGTTTGGTTTAAGCGTTGCAGAAAACGAAGGACCAAGAGTTGAAGACTGTCAGCGAATCTGCACAGTCATCTCTTCGCAGAAGTGGTGCCAAACTGATCTTTGCAATCTTTAACTTTGTCGTTTGTTAACGCTTGCGATCGCTTTGCATAAATAAGCTTCTGCACTAAATTTCGGGTCTTTAAGAAAGCGTGGTGACGAGCGGTGGCTTCCTCTTCACTTCGTGAACCTTGGTACTGCCTGTATCGGTGAGCGCCCAAATAGCGAGCCTTCTAGCCACGATGTAGCCGAGTGACGCACAACAAGCGTCTACTGGTGATGGTCTGCTGTGTCAATATTCTGTCTTTCTGATAATGAGCAACGCTCTGTGCCTCTTTTCATTTCCTGCTCTGAAAGTTCTTAAGTGCTATCTTCGGCTCCGATATTCCACTGCCCAGCCGTTATCTTTGGCTGTGATGTTCTATTTCAACGCCAAGCTTTTGCGAGCGTTGTGATAGAAAATGAATTTCATACGAATGAAACGACAAACTTCCGTGAACTACAAACAGACTGCCGTTTCAGTCAAAATTTGCTGCGCGGCTTTGCAAACCGTTTGAGACCACAAAAAGATCAGTGTTGGTTGGGCGAACTTCTCAAGTTTCGAGACATACTTTGCTGGTTGAAGTACATGATGGCTCGAATCGGCGTTGTTGACAAACTCTGCATCACCGCAGCCGCATTGTCAACGTCGTTACGAATGGGAAACTAACGGCCGCCGCGTTGTTGCCCGGCCGTGACGGCGATCTCGTTGCGAGGCGCAGCGCTCTCTTCTCTCTCCCCGTCTCCTCTCTCAGCGTTGCTATGTTCTCTCTACCTGCACGTCGAGCTCGTTTCCTGCCGTGTGTTAGCCAAATGTTGAAAGAATCGCCGTTGTGCACCAGCCGTGTTGCACTCTGGGCCGTTTCATTTGGGTGTTACACGTGCCGTAAATTGTCTCGCGGCTCGCTACATCATTGTTGTTGTTCCCATTTATGATCTTCGATGAAATGTTAAAAATCCAAGAATTTTGTTGTTTCCAACAACTTATCTGGTCCGGCCATCTCGGCAAGAGGAGGACGTCAACAGGATGGGAGACGTTTTGCTGGCCTGAGGCGAGAACATTCTGACCCCAACGAGCTCTCGTCTGGCTTCGTGCAGCCGGGTTCTCTCCCGCCCCGTCTCCCGATACGCATCGCTATATTGCTCGATTCAGCAGTGTGCACCTAATGGGGGTGCTTTATCGCTCTTTCTCGGTCTGGCTTTCTCGTTGATAGTCGCTTAATGAATCGCATTCGAGCTATACAACTCGACTTTATTTTCCACTGTATGCTTGCAGCCACTAGAATGCGCAAACTTCGAGCGTGTGAAACGCCAGCGCCTTCTACATCCGAAAATGTTAGGCCCAGACCACGTCATGTTGCACCTGAGGCGGGCGTTTGAAGGCGAAACAAACTTGCTTCTTTCAGTTTTGCGCTATTTGTCACCGGAAAGCTCATGGCCATCACTATGAGGCAGCCTCATGCAATGGATGCCGGTCGTTCTTCCGAAGGACAGTGATCTCGCAGCGCGTCTACGCCTGCTTAAAGTCGGAAACATGCGATCTAAAAAAAGGTTTGCGGAAAAGGTCGCATTGCATTTGTTCAGGCCAAAAGTGTCGTGCGTGTCGTTTCAAGGCTTGTGTAAAGGCCGGAATGAACCCAATGGGTACGTGCATAATCTCTATGACCACGAGTTTGTCGTTCAGCAATTGAAGGTGACTGCGTCGAAGACAACGGGCTCGCTGTGAAGCGGGCAGCGAAGCGACGACAGTCTGGCACCGAGGACGGGAATGTGGAACCGACGGCAGACAGCAAGGTTTCTCTTTTCGGAGCAGTGACAATTTTTAGGTGACGAATCTGATGCTTTCAATTCGGGAGGACGCCGGACTTCGACGTTGCTCCACTTTGCTTGTGGTCGAATCGCGGGTTTCTCATCTACGCAACTCCAACTTTTCGTTAGTGACCTATCTTGGCATGGGCTTGCGAGAAGCTTTGCCTTCGCGGTCGGTTCTCGGACATTCCACCGGAAAGCTTACGGTACGTTGCAAAGGAGTATCCAAAATACCTCCTCCAGCTCGTCGTGGATTGGAGCAGCTTCAAGGAAGACTTCTACCCAACGCCACCTTCACCACTAAAATTGTCGACTGACCTCGGGATGCAAATGAAGCGAGCACCAAGTCGAAATTGGTTCTTCTTCGATCTCATTGTTGCTCTGGAATACTCTAAAACCTTCAACTTTTTCGAAAATCTCAGCGAAAATGATAAAGTGGGCAACATTTTTTTGCCGTTGTTACGCTTCAGCTAGTTCTTCTTCAACAGTCTCTGCTGGCTTGCTCCGATTTCACACAGATTTTTGATTCTGTCACAAGAAAGAAGTCGGATGCCCTCGAAATGCCCGACGGTGGACAAGTCATTCCAAGACTAAACGCCCGGTCTGTCGAAGTTTAGCATATAATCGTCCTTCAATCTTAGAATTGTCGGGCCGCCTGGAGTGGCAGCAGCCCTACAAGAACTTGGAATCGGTCCGTTGATTCGAATTCTGCCAACAGAGACTGAATACGTTCTGCTGAAGGCTATTATGCTCTGCGACGGAGGTTAGAGAAAAGTTCAAAGCAATAGAAGACCCGACTTTAGCATGTTCCGACCTCAGCGAAGAAGGACGGAATTTGCTCTCCAAAGAACGTATAGCTTTTGCAGAGGCGCTGCTGGATCATTGTCGATGTCGGCTAGGAGACTCGGCTGGAATGAGGCGGTAAGAATGAGCGGTTGTTTTGAAGTTCAACGCGTCTTTTACAGCTATATGGAACTGTTGGGTCTTCTGGATGCTTTCATTCGCCTTGCAAATCGTCACAAGCAATGCCATCTTCTTGAGAGAGCGCAGCGCCCTGCCAACAAGCCATCACCGCCCTTTGATCGACTCATCAATGAAGTCACGGTCGCGTACAACTAGTCAACATTAATTATTGCTCAAATCATCAAATCATGCACCAACTTCAACCGTACTCCTGGAATAAGGCTACTGGCCTAATAACTTTTATGCACTTGTTGTGACTATCACACCGTTGAGCGTTTCTGCTAGCTTACCAAGGAGACATCGTGCAGAGACTTAGCGGCGAACGTTTCAAGTGCGGCTTTATGGTTTTGACATCTTTTGTGAAAAAGCTTCACCTTGCAGTGGTAGAATGACACTTGTGAAGATGCCATCAAATTACCAATAATTTGTCGTTCTCCCCAAAAATGGCTCGCTTCCCTGCTGGTTGGCAAAAACAGCGAATTGTATATTCCGCACAGTTTAACGCCCGGATGTGCAAGGGTTTGCCGGACGTTTGCAAATAAAATGATTCAAATCGGAGGCATACGCGGCGCTCCACTGCCCGATCACTTTAATGTCGTCGAGACGTACAAGGACTGCTTGTTTCTAAAACGAACGGAATAATCTGCCTTTGCCTACTAACATTCGTGGATATTGGTGTGGGCTCCCAATTCAGGAAATCTGTGGTCGTATTGTCGCTCCATTGTGGCTTTCCAGTTGTTGTTAGTGACAATCCGATCCAAAGATTCCTCCATGCAGTACCGCCGCTCGTTGCTTGATGGTTCAGCGCTGTCACCAGCCAAGTGTCGGTTAGAACTACAAACCCCATAATCACAACATGTGCATTGTTTCCGCGAGAACATTTTGAAAGGAGATTCTCGTAGTAACGCGCCTGAAATAAAGTTGTTCTCCATCTCTGAATGGATGGAAGAGAGATGCCCGCCTAGCGCGATGCACTGCGATTCCGCATTCGACCACGTTGCGTTATAACCAAACTGCACTGGGTTGAATAAAGGCCTAGACAATGAAAAAAACCGTGTAATAAGATTCGGTAGGTGCAAAGTATGCCCAGTCTTTCAGGCAGCTGAGGCATCTTCCTGCAACTAAATCCAAGAACCTCCTCGAGAACAAACCAGATGGCGGGGTTCGTGAGTAGTTTAGAGTCGGGTATTCGCAGACAAACGGCCTCGATAGATTGCATACTTTAGCATGCCAAGATCCTCCGGCGTACTTCACAGTTGCGCATTTTTCACTAGCGTATGTTTGATCAATTGCTAAAGCGATTCCGTTCAGCCAGTCTGCAAGAAAACCAGGCTTCCATGAACTAGTAAGCGCCGCGGTATCGTCATTCCAACGCCATTCAAAAGACTTCTTGCCAACTTTAACATACTCGGCGCCAATCCAAAACGTATCGGGCGTATGGGATTTCTTGGACCATGCCCGAGCAACCTCTACACATTTTCTTCAAAATGGACAAAAATGCGCACCTGCAGCAAACTCGTTTTCGACATTTGAGAGAATTCTCAGTAGTTGCCCACCTCGAGCTGCACAGGTAAGTTTCGCCTTCGGGAAGCTCGCCCATAATGTGCTCACGGAGAAGCACCGCTCGAGGATTCCGCTGTAGAAAGTTTTCGATGGGCAAATTCCGGATGGTGAATTGCAAGCGCTGTTAGGATCAAATGTCGCATTAATGCCGACAACGCAAAACAACCAGAGGGATGGGAGAATATTCAAAATGGAATGTTGTGCTTCATGCATCTGGGCGCTACAGTATCCTTAGTGCGAGGAGCACAACACACGTTCAACTATTTATTGTACCTCCACCGCGTTTAATTGGCCCCTCAAAACGCCGCCCTTGTGACGTGCGGGAGTTTTCGAGTATTTCGCTTTATGCGTTTAACCGGTTGGATCAGAGGGAGGGAGCAAGTCTCAATTTTCTCTTTTGAGCAGCAGAATTGGCCAATTGTTGCAACGCTGTTCAATGGATGTAACTGAAGAGAAAGTGGTGTGGCCACGATCACGCTGCTCTAACCTGACGCTTTACCACGAATAAAAAAGAGTCACAGACGAAGCATGGCACTGTTATCCATGAGTTCGACGACCGCTTCCTGGATTTGCTTTGAGAAGTGATTAGTTTCTAATGTTGGCAGGCCGCTTCTTGATAGCACATTTAGGGTATATTTTCGAGCATTCTCCTTATGTTCGAAGAGCCGACCGAATCAACAGGAAGAGGCAAGTGTCAATTTTGTTTCGGAAAGAAAATCATCAATTTTTACACAGTTCTCTCACTTGCCAAATGCAGTAATGATGAGAGGAAGAGGTGGGTGCATGATCACTGCTCAAGTAATCCGGGCATGCGATTGCCACAGACAAACCAGAGAGAGGAAGTGAACGCGGCGAGTTCATATGTACCGAGCAACGATCAGTTTCAAACAAATCAAGTAGCTCTCGCTCTCGTTAACGCTGTAGCTTTCCAGTTTCTCTTGCACGGAGAGGGTTAGAGGTGAAACATTCTCTCCTTTAGAGACCATTGGTGACGCTTCTAGAATTTAGTGACGCTGGTTTGGCAAGGAAAAGCTTTAAAACCCGCTCAACGGACACAATGAAAAACATTCCGCGTTGGCAAGTCGTCAAATATTTCAGCAGGCATAGGGCCAAGCTACCTTGGAAATCGCATTCCAGCTTGAACATTTCAGCTCTGTTAGAGCGCGCAACAGCTGCAAAAAGACAAAGCGGTTTGACTCACAATCAGCGGGAAGGCCGCAAAGGATGAGATGCCGCTTTTTGAATAGTTTCCATCACGAGGCAGGACGTTTCTCCTTGCTTTATTTGATTCAAGAGGCGTTTTGGCAATGCGGGATTTGTGCGACTAAGTGAGACAAGAAATACACCTTGTTGAGGCTTCTCAAGAGGAGAAGGCTGCGCTGGCAGACTTCCTGCCTGTCATACAAACGCTGGCTTCTTCTGCGAATGCTAAAGTGGATGACGTGCAGACTTTATTGAAACTGAGATAGACGCTTCGTGAAACCTTGCAAGGTTTGATTGAGGATAGAAAAGCAAGCTCTGAACTTGGACAACTGAACCGAAGCTGACGTCAACGCCTGGACGTTTTTGAAAGCCAGATTGGAAAAAATAGAGTTACAGCAGAAGAGGCAAGAAAACGCATTTATTTATCTTGTTTGTGTACAACGGCTATCGCCTTGGAGCGACCATGCGTAAGAAGAACGTTTTGGAAAAAAAACGAACAGTACGCAGCCAAGAATAAAGAAGAAAACGAAGAAAATCACAATCCACACAAAGCCAACGATCCAAAACGTTTCTAAGTTTCTCCTTGGAGCCGCGGTAGGCGTTGTCGTCATTATCGGGCATTCGAAATCGCAGTCGGGATCTGGTGCTGAGAGGATGATGTGAAAGCCCGATGAGTGTAAGCTGTGGCTATGGTTTCAACCACAATCAGCATCGCAACCACAAGTTTGGGGGCAGAGACGTTACGATCTAGGGGGATCCAGTCCGACATGAAGATCTTACGGAGCTGGCGGTGTTCGTCGGGGGCAGAAGCGACAGTGTGCCGCACTCAAAGATAATTCGTAATGATGGGGAAGACTTGGCGTGTGCCAAAAAGTTCGAAGATTTGCCGCGTATGTCGCACGGGTTCAACTTTTGAACGGCTCTTGTTCGATTTCACTTTGGAATCTTCCTACTTCAGAAGGCCAGATCTTTCTCGCTTCACAACCAATTCTTAATCAGAAAACGGGCGCATTATCCTGACTCTTCAGGCTTTCTGATGGCGTTTTCAGATTTAGAAAAGATGCACAAAAAGTCCAATAAGGGCATGGCGACAGACACACACACGGACACCAACATTTTTGTCACACTGTCGTTACATACTTTCCGTCCAGACATCTTTCACTGTGATTTTTGGGCATGTTGTGCGCCTCGTAAGAGCTACAAATGGGTTTTTGAATTAGCCCAAAAGGTGGAGAAAAACCGATCTAACGACCAAAAGTAGACTTGAAAAAAGTGCCGAGGCCGTGGGCAAACCAAACTTCGCGCGGCGCTTCGCCCCGCGCAGCCTAGCCACTAGGTAATCCATTTATTAGAAGTTGGCAGTGTCATCAATTCTGTGGGAAGGCAGCGGCCAAACTCCATGCACACGAACAACATGAAAACGTGCGTTTGATAAGAAATTTGGTTGTCTTGGTAATAACAAACAAAAGGACACGTGAAAGGCAACGCCCACAGCTTCTTACCTCATTGCCAACTTGTTCAGTTCAGAAAGGGCCCGCCTTTTCATTACTGTGACACTATTCGAGTGTTTTATTTACTCGTTGCGAGGCCGCGAATGTGCTTCATTTAGAGTCTTGGTGTCGCCGACCACCATTACTAGGGGTCGTGTAAACGCAGAGTAAAGAAAACACAAGGTTACACAGGGTAACGAGACGCAGGGTAAGCGTGCTAACGTAGAGCATGTTGTCTGGGAGCGCAGGATAGACTGGAAACTCATTGAAACACAACAGGGCAATCAAAAACTCTTCGACGTTTGAGAATTCATGAGAGTTTTGTTGCTGCTGTCGATGAATCTTTGAATTGGTGGACCGCACTAGGGAAGGCTCCCAAGGGCGTGGTTCGTGTGAAATGTGAGGTGATGATGAAGCGCTCAACAGTTCCTTGCTTACAATTAGCCCTGATTTGGCTTGAAAGAAGTTCAAAGCCCCGACAGCAGCAACAAAAGGCTCGCGAATTCTCTAACATCAAAGAGTTTTTGATTACCCTGCTGGGTTTCGTTGAGTTTCCAGTCTGCTCTGCGCTTCACAGACAACTTACTCTGCGTTTGCACGCGTACCCTGCGTACCCTCTGTCACCTGTGCTTTCTTTACCCTGCTTTACCCTGCGTTTACACGCCCCGCCATCACTGTTCTTCAGCACGAACTTATGGATCGAGAACCATTTGATTTTTCCTACAATCAAGAAGCTTACTTGCTGTTTATGGACTGCTATGGTCCCTTTGGTCTTACTTTGAATCTAATCGGCGTCGTCCTCATAATACTGACCTCACCTCCAGAGATGGGAAATTACAAATGGTATCTACTCAACTACCAGGTTAGACAGCTCAATATAAAATTAAAAGAGTTTTCCTTCAGTTGTGGGGAACGTCCATTGATGCTGGCTACAACCTCATTCAGCCCGAGATCCTATTTCCCTTTCCGGGCGGACGTCGAAATGGCTACACTCGGTTTTTTGGTTTCGACGAACATACAGCAATGGTGACGATCTTGTTCGAAAAGAGACTATTTCTTTAGTTGGCCCTGTTTTCGGTGACTGCAGTTGCTGGCGCGGCCGTGGTTTCGTGCTTCATTTACCGTTACAACGTGGTCCTCTCCACGGCGGGCAAAGGATTCTCACAACGTCAGCTCCTTGTCATCGCCGTTTTTCTTCACCTGTACTTTCCAATCTCCATTGGCGGCCTCTTCTACACAACTCGGGTCGCACCGGAAGTGGCGGAGAAATATATTCTTGAGGTTCAAAGTACAATTTGAAAGCAAATTTGGCCTAGAATCTCCCTGAGATGATTCCTTTGACAAAGGTAGCCCGCGTTGTGCTATTCATGCCCGAGCTGAACCCGATGATACTGGTATTCCTCGCATACGCCACGATTGTTTGTGTCGATTCTGAAAAAAAAACGCTTTCGCTTGTTTAGGTTGTCATATTCCTCGGTGTGACAGCGACCATTGCCTATTATCTCACGATTACAAAGCTCAACGAACTGCGCAACATGATGTCCGAGAGCACATACCGGTTGAATCGCCTGTTGATCATCACGCTTGTGCTTCAAGTTTGCTGAAGCCTTCATTTTCGTTTCAGGATTTTTCTTGACCACGTTTCAGTTGGCCATCCCGTATGCCTTACTCATCATTCCATTATGCGGCATACTTCTAATCATTTCCTTTCGAATCAATCATACTACAGGTTCGCCAAAGAGAACGCAATTGACTTAACTTTCCCTCAAATTTTAGGTTTTGGAATGGGATTGTTGGCGCTGTTGTCAACGCATGCGTCGGCTAACACTATCGTGTTGATCTTCATGGTCCGACAATATAGACAAAAGATTCTCGCGGTGTGCCTGTTTCTGCCGCGAAGACTCGCCGGGTGGTTCAATGTGCGAATTGAACTAGGCCACTCAAGCCAGGTGCTCCACTAATGTCAACGAAAGCTCACCTTTCAGGCGCCGACCTCTACTTCACTGAGAAGTATTTCCCAGGTGCAACCTACATTTGTCGTCAGTAGTCGTCGCGACGTTCAGTGATTCGCCACCTTTTTGGTCCCCGATCTCCACCACTTCCAGCACCGCTTGCCGAAAATATGAACAAAATCAAACTTCATCTATTTTAAAAAACTCCTCGTAAAAGGGGGAAGTTTGGTTTGCTCTAAAAGCCTTAAAAGAAACGAAATTTCTGAAGGATGAAG
>JAQIXL010003441.1:0-10379 GCA_034700245.1 Poikilolaimus oxycercus
GCCTCAAGTTTTCACCAACTCACAACCTCGAGGCAAATTTAGCAGAAGGGGGTACCTGCCGTTTCGACGACCTGGTTAAACCACTGTTGCACGGTTCAAGCGTGGAGGTTCAGTATTCCACGGTAGACCAGCAGAAAACGAAAGGTAAGACAGCGTCCACTGCAGTGGAAAATAGCTCTTCTCATGTGTGTAGGTTGTACTCCCCACTCATCCTCAAAAGCTGGGGAAGAGAGCCGATGGGCCCGCCCCCCCCCCCCTCGTTTTGCCCAATTTTCAAGTCTGAAGAGGTACATACTTCTTTTCTCATCTTCGACATCTTCATTCTCATGGGTGAATTGTTCACCTTTATCATATTTCTTCTCACGACCTCTTCAAGGGCAAAAAGTAAAACTGCCTTGTGGTTTAACGCCAGTTTAGATGCTGCAGAAATGGATCGTTCAGAAAGCAAAGCGGAGCGTTCAGAAAGAATCATGTCAATTCTCATGACTTCTTCAAGAGCAAAAAGTGGCTTTAATGCCACTTTAGATGCATCAGAAACGGATCGCCTCGAAAGAAAAACGGATCGTTCCGAAAGAGCGCTCCACTCGACGCTGTTCACCAAAGACTATTCCACTGACGCCAGACCTTTAAAAGATCCGACGGAGCCGGTGGTGGTTGAGGTTGACATCAAACTGCTCTCGCTCGTTTCACTCGTTGGTTCAATGACACTATCGAATTAATGCCCAATTCAGGATTCAACCGCTGAGCAAGTTCAGCTCCAACTCACAATATACCGCGTGAGTTGGACTTGTTTTTTTCTTGCGATCATTTGTGTTTTGCAATATGAAGGAAAGATATATAGAAATGGAAAGACGAGTATCTCGGATGGAATCCTGAAGAGTGGAAGGACCTCACAATATTGCCTGTGTCCGCCTCAAGCATCTGGATTCCGGATTTCGAAATCATTAACAGGTTCGCTCTCTCGAACTGGCGTTAGCTAGCAGATGTGCGAACGTTTCTAAATTTATCCCACAAGGGCCGGTCCCCCGAACATGTCTAAAGCCCATTAAATTTAACGGTTATGAGTAATTTAACCGCCAAATCGAGAAATAATATTATGTGCTGACTTTTGGCTTTATTCACTGTTTTCATCACCGATCCATGTTTTTTTAGTCTCAAACGATTGTTCGACCCAAGAAACAACTCTATGACCATCCTTCCTTTCCTTCGTGGTCCAAAATTTTAATAGCCGCCGAAGGGACAAAGGAACCAAGCGGTTTACATAAACAGAAACCCAAAACAAATGCTGCTTATAGTGTTCTTCAACATTTTCTTGTAGTGTAAACGTCAAGAATCTTCTTGATCATAGCGCTACTATACATGCAAATGGAACCGTTGAATTCGAAATTATTAAGGTGAGCCGCGAATTGTTGTCGACACTTGCAGTTGGTTACCGTTGGTTGCAACCTAAATGTTGAAAGTTTCCCATTCGACTTCCAGTTCTGCGCTCTCGCTACCTCTTCGGCGAGATATAAAAAGACGGAACTAGTCTATCAATTACTACTCGAATCAGACCCGCAAAGCGAACATTTTTGGGTATGAAAACGCGCTGAAGAATGCTTGTCGTTTCAGACGCCCCATGCCGAATGGCGCGTGTGGTATTTCCAAACAAGGCCAACCAATCAAAGTCACATGTGGACTTTTATGGTTTCACCAATGTCTTTTGTTTAATAAAATACAAATCATTCAGGCACTACAAAGGAACTCAAACTATTACGTGACCGTGTTGCTATTGCCGACGTTTCTCATTGTGACCATGAACCTCGTTGGTATGTTTACGCCCAGCGAGGCCGGTGGCGCACGTAGTGAAAAGGTAAGCGTGTTTTTATAATTTGGAGAAAAAAACTATCGCATAGGTTTCCTTTGGCCTTTCGACGCTCCTTGCAATGTGCGTGATTCTCAGTGCAGTGGCAGCCCAGACACCGAAAACGTCTGGCAACATGCCAGTATTGGGTTGGTCCCGCTCACAGCTTGAAGGTACGAGATTTACAGCGAAATTTGTCGTCGCGGAAATAATTATTACCACGATTTCTATTATCTTTGGCGTTTTGATCATATTTGCTCATGAACGGGTGCTATGCCGTCAGCTTGCGCCTGCTGGATGGCTAAGACGCCTGGTCATGTGTGAAAAACTAAGTCCCTATAGCCCTCCTCCTACGTTTCTCACTTTGAAAAACCTTGTCAAGAAACAAGACTCGAGTATGCCACATTCGAACTTGAGTCAATATCTTCGTTTGCCGAGTCAATATCTTCGTTTTGTTCGGTCAGCCTTTAAGACTCTGGTGCGTATAAACGAAGAGATCGATGCTGCTTCTGAGGTAAGCTAGAACTTCTTACATTAAAACCGCTTGGTCGACATCCTCAGGAATCGGACAAGGCACGCGCGTGGCAGGAGATCTTCGTGCGCATCGACATCTTCTGCATGCTTGTGCTTCTTCTTGTTAACATAATTGTGACTGTGGCCCTCTTGTTGCCGCCGGCGCTCGCCGATCCTAATCTCGAAGAGTTGTTCATGACACGCGTGCTAGCTGCTCACGATTTGCGTCTAGCACCTCACAATTAGGGTTGTATAGGCGCCAATTATGCCGCACATACTCAGACAAACGGGCCGATAATCGCCAGACGATGGGGTCGATAATAGCCAGACGTTGGCCAAATTCGACAGTGGGCCGATGTTGGCCAGACAGTGAATTCGCGAGGGGCAACGCCGACGATGGCCCGACATTGGGAGAAGGAGGAAAGAGAAGGCGTCTCCACGAAAAGACGTCCTTCTACACTCTTCAATCATTACTTTATGCTTGCACAACCCTTGGGAAGATAAGAAAGGAGAGTTTCCCCAGTTCGACTCCTTCCTCTGACTATTCCGTCTCCTTGTCCTCCTCGCCTCTCCTCCTCCTTCTCCTCATTCTGCAAGTTCTTTTGTCTCGCCTTCGTTCTACTGGTGTGAGGATCATCTCAGAGTATTAGAGGCAGCCTTGCTACTCTCAAAACCACAAAGTCCCGTGAATTTAGGATGAAAGAGGAGCGAGGGGAGAAGGAGTGGGGACGGTTTGTCGTTGTCTCGCATCGCCGAGAGGAACTCGAAGAGATTTGCGTGAAGCGAGCTTCTTCTTGTGCATTTGTGACACAAAGTGGGTCGGGGATGCAATGCGAGCACTAAACATCCTCATCCAATGTCAGTTTTCACGTTTCACTTCAGTGAACTGAGAGGAAGACGACTCCATTTCTCATTGTCGGGCCATTGTCCGCCCATCGTCGTCAAGTCCAGAATTTTCTTGGACATTTTCTTTACTCGTGCTTCTTGCGTTCTCTGTTGTTTCGATGTGTTTTTGTTGTTCAATGTGCTTTCTTTTCAGATTTTTGACTATTTTATTGTTCGACAGCTTGTATTGATGTCGCGGCGAAGAAGCGGTATGATTATTTGCCGGCTCTGTGCGGGCGGTGAGCCTTTTTATTATGTTGAAAGCGCGTTTTCAGATGGATCAACCCGGCTGACGTGCCGGAGATCGGAGAGGTGGAGGCTGTGAAGGCCGTCGACGTCTCGCCGAAGAAGGACGCCGCCCTCGACAAGCGCTCGCTAACGGCGCGCCGGCTAGGAAGACGCGCAAAAGCACGAGCAAGGTTTGTTCATACGGAGTTTAGAGTTAGTCAAACGCCTCCCGATCCAAGAATTTGTTGTTTGAAATGTGATGTGTTGATTTCAGAACAGTGAGACCGCGGAGGAGGAGCACGAGCAGGTGGCGCCCAAGATCACCAAGGACAAGGAAGCTGACGAGCCGTCGAAGAAACCGAGACGGACTCGCAGGGAGTGGCTCCCGCTCAGCGTGCAGCTGGTGATGGCGAGAAGCAGGTGAGTGAGAACGTTTTGTTGCAAGATAGTGTTCAGGGAACGAAGACTCGAACGAGGCGGATGAGGAGCAGTCCGACGAGAAGAACAAGTCGGCTGTGAGCGCTGACAGCCAGGAGGCCGACTCGGAGAAGCAGTGAAGCGGTCTCCCTCGTCTCTTCCACTACATCGGCGGTCGTGGAGGTTCACTTCAGTCGATGTTTCTCATGGTTTAGTTGTTCAGCGCCAGCGCGAAGGAGGACGCATCGCTGGTCCTCGAGTTCGCGCCGGAGGAGGCGAAGTTCCCGACGACAAACGACGCTTTCGTCCGTGGAGGCGGAGTGAAGATGGCGCGTGCCATGGGCGCTGAGGTTTTGCTTCCTTTCTTTTCTCTGAGAAACTTCTGCAGGTTAATGGAATGAACCGAGTGCAGATGCACCCGATGAGCTTCATCGACCTAGCCGGCACCAAGTTCCTGGCTGCTTTCGGAGGCTTGAAGTGCGATCAACATGTGGGTTCCTTCTCCTTCTTCAATGTCTTCTTGTCTTTCAAGCACAGGTGTGGAACACGTTTGCCTCGGCGCCCTTCAAAGGACTTCTCGCCGTGGATGAAGTGACGGGCGGCGCGCGCGGCTCGAATCGTCTCGCTGGCAACTGTCTCCTCAAGTGTGTCGTCTGCGATTTACGAATTCTATGTCAACTTATTGGTTGTTGTTGATTACTTCATGTAGATAAACTGGTTGTGCAAGAAACTGCGTGAAACACGAAGAAAGAAACAAGGAAGGGGCAGGGGGAGCGGCCGAATGCGCTCTGGGGACACTGGCCTGATGTTGGCCCGACGTTGGGTCGATCATAGTTAATGTCTAGTTGGCGATCGGGCCATTGTCTGGCGATTATCGGCCCGTTTGTCTGAGTACATAGCTCCGTAGCTATTCTTCACGCTTATCCACTCAAGTCTGCCTCGCGTCTCTTCACAGGAGTTCAGCTAAAGGAAATGTTGACCTCCGTGTTAACCAAATACTGAAATCGTCTGCATCATAGGTTCGGACCAGCTTTTGAACTAGGTCCCGCCCAGCAGGACTTATATGTAGGCAGGTATGTAGGAGATCAAAGAGAGCTTTGTATTTCAGCACAAACGTCTTCTTACTCTTCGCTATTCGCATCGCGCCTTGTGTTTCGACAAACTTTTCGCCTCATTGGTGGTAGGATGTGATCTGTTATCTGGGGTCGATTTACAATTAGACCGATGGCCCACTCACATCAGATAAATTTGATCAAACGTTAGGTGGGTGGTCCACGATCGGATTAGTGTTCCCGGCAGGTCTTGGCGTTCAACAAAAGAGCAGCAAAAAGGATTACAGGGAAAGTTATCGTTGTGCTTCTCGACGGTCGGCACAGATCCTTTCCTCTGTAGAAATCACTATTCCTTCTGAACGTATTTTACTCATTGTCAGTCATTTTTGGAGAAAGAAAAGATCCAGAAACGGATTACTTGGCTTCTTTGTGGCAGTTGCCGCTTTTCCGTAAGTCGTTTCAAGGGGCCTTGGTGTGGGAATCAGGCTAGGTTCAATCAGGTTCAATATGAGTTGAGCTGAAAGCCCTTGAAAAGGATCATTCGACTGCTAGGCCAAAAACACGCAAAAAGGATTATTTGGCTTCTTCGCTCATGTTACTGCATCTCATTCATTACGAAACCGGGTGTTTGCCTCGCTATTAGATGATGGCTGCATGTAAGCATGCCTGCAGAGGTCGTCCTTCTCAATCACTAGTGAACGCTTTTCTCGGTTGCCCACTCTTTCGGCTCTCACTTCGCAGCGATACAGCTTGAGAGAGGTCGTAAGGCACCGTCGTGTCTCTCTCCCTCTACCTCTTCCCTTCTCATACCTACCTCTTCTTCCTCCCTCGTTGGCAACCTCAGAAATCTAACCGAGGACGCTACGCAGAATGGGGAGCGGGTAAAAAACTGACCACACTGACCGCACTGACTCACCGACCGAGGGTTCGATCCCCGTCACTTTCAATGTCTTTTGTCGCTTTCGAGGTGGCTTGTCTTTAGTTTCTTTCGCTTCTGAAAGACACTGACCTTGATTGACTGCAATACATAAATGTATTGCAGTCAATCAAACGAATGTCGATTCCGGCTCGTCCAGAGTAGAAGCTTCACTTCCGTTTTTCACGACCATCTCGAACTTGAGGGCACCGATGCGAGGCATTATTATTGCTCCGAAGTTCACGGGCTTGCCGGCTTGACTAATTGTTTTGCGGAATTCCGGTGATAAAAAGCTATCTAATTACAGCATGAGAGCCAGGCCCGATTTCCATATGGGAGCAACAAAAAAACAATCACCTACAACTTTATCCGTCCAACTTTTCTGCTAGCTAGCACATTTTCACGTGAGTCACGTTGCATTGTGTTGGGATAAAATTTGCAAGTGTCCCTTCTCAGTTTGTGGTCTTGCGTCTCTTCCTCTCCGGCGGTCTTCTCCACTTCTCGTCTGCTCGCCTGCTTCCTCTCTTCGGCCCAGAATCAACTCCATCGACCGACTCCTGCCTCGGCTGAGCATGCATTTTGGAAACTGCTTGCTCTGTTTTTTTTTGAAGTCGTGTTTTCTCTGGCTGCGCCATACAGATTCGAAGTGTTTTCACTCCTCTTCTTTTCTAGAAAGAGTTTTTGGAGGGTTTTGTGAGCTTTTTAAAAGCGGGCTGTATTTTCGTTTCTTTTTCTTAAAGTTTTATTTTTTACGCTTTCAAATTTTCACCGAATCCTCGGAATGACACCGTTCTTAGGCGGATGTAGAAACGAGTGTCTGCGAAGAAGTTTGCCTGATGCAATGATTTCAACAGGAAACGGACCTCGACGCTGCTTCTAATATTTCTAGATTATTTCTCTAACTAATAGTTTTTTTTTTGTTTTAAGGAGGGAAAGAACGTGGAACCGACAGATGCCCCTCCAGAGCCGCCACCGAGAGCGACTAGCGAGCCATCGCTGAAGAAGACAGAGCCGCAGCCGACGGTGCTCACAACTCCGACGACGACAACCACCGAAGAGGAGACGAGCACCGATGCCGCCGAGCGTCGCTGTTTCTTCGAGGTTGCCCTGAGGGAGAAGGAGGAGAAGAGGAGTTGTAGTGGACCGTGATGGCCTGGCTGCTCGGCCGCGCCCTCCTCTGAGCCCGCGTTGGCCCTCCGAGGACACAGAGCAGCTGGTGGTGCGTCTTTTGAGAGGAGCGAGAGAAAGAAGCTTGCAGTCCCTCTTCCGTCCCTCTTCTCTCCATCCCTTGCCAATAAAAATTCTTCCTTCAACCCTTCGGATTGTGACGGATAAAGACACGGAGAAGACTCAAATTTCTTCTCATCTCTCATCTCGCTACTTCTCGCGTAAACGAGAAGCGGGAAATTTTCTGTGACTAGAAAGGGTGACCTAGACGACTTTGAAAGGAACGTGATCGAATTGACAGTATACGTGCTAAACGATAGAGTTGAGAGAAAAACTGCCCTCTTGCTCTGTACGAATCCCTGTCTCTCGGAATGAACCACGTTCGTTCTGGTGAACAGAAAATTGAAAGCCGACTGCAAATACAATTTCAAAGAAGAAGTGTGAACTTGATCGCTCGATTTTCCGCACCAACCATGAGAGAATGCTCTCGCAGCGAATCCATTTCAATCTCGAAAACTGCTTCTTCTTTTGCATGTTGTCTGTCGAAGTAAGAGAATTCAGAGACTTGGAGCAAGAAACAAAGAATAGGAACTCACTGAGCTTGCAAAAGAATGGAGTGAAGAAGGAAGGAAGAGGAACTGCAAGCTTCTTTCTCTCACTCCTTTCAGAAGGCACACCACCGTGTCTGTACAGCTTTGATCTCCAAGCTATCATTGCATCACTTCCATAGTCAGCTTGCCGTCTAACCATTCTGAATAGCACAGCTGAATACTAGAGTTTTGAATGTTGCGGCAGAATTTGCAAGAGCTCACTCGCAGTCTGTGTTCCCGCTTCTCCACATTTCGGGCTGCGTCGTCTTCTTCTGTCTCCGCCTGCATACTCTCGTCCGGTCAATCACTTCCTGCCGCCTCGATTCCATCGGCCGGCCGCTCCTGCAGCGGCTTTTCAACGCGCTTCTCTTGGAGATTTTGCGCCGTTTTCTTTTTGTAGTCACATTTGACTTCACTTGCAGCGCCACAGTCGGTGCAGTGTCTTTTGGACGAAATTTTCTTGAATGCCTAGTTTTGAGGTATGGTTATGTTTTGGACGCAGTCGATGCGTTGACTTTTTCAGTTTTTTTTTTGTTTCAACAATTGTTCTCTTTTATCCATTTTTACCGAATCCACGGTTTCGATTCTTCCTTCTTTGTACTTGTTTCGGCCGTCATCTCTAATCCAAAGGCTCTCGTCCAGCATAACTCATTCCTTCAAATTTTCTAACTTGCTTTGTTTTAAGAGAAAAATATAGAACCGACAGATGCACCTCCAGGGCCGCCACCGAGGGCGACTGGCGAGCCGCCGCCGAAGAAGATAGAGCCGCAGCAGTCGCCGGTGCTCACGACTCCGACGACGACCACCGAAGAGGAGACGAGCACGGATGCCGCCGAGCGTCGCTCTTTCTTGAAGGTTGCCCTGAGGGAGAAGGAGGAGCAGAGGAGTTGCAGTGGACCGTGATGGCCTGGCTGCTCGGCCGCGCCCTCCTCTGAGCCCGCGTTGGCCCTCCGAGGACACAGAGCAGCTGGTGGTGCGTCTTCTGAGAGGAGCGAGAGAAAGAAGCTTGCAGTTCTTCTTCCGTCCCTCTTCTCTCCATCCCTTGCCAATAAAAATTCTTTCTTCAACCCTTCGGATTGTGACGAATAAAAACACGAAGAAGACTGAAATCTCCTCTTTCTCGTCTCGCTACTTCTTGCGTAAACTAGAACCAGGAAATTTTCTGTGACCAAAAAGAGTGTGGCCCACACGACGTTGAAAGGAATGTGATCGAATTGACAATTCAAGTGCTAAACGATAGTCTTGAGAAAAACGGCTACCCAGTCAATGAAACGAGCGCCGATGCCGGCTCGTCCAGAGTAGAAACTTCGCTTCGGTTCTTTACGTCAATCTCGAATGTGACGACACCGAAGCAAAGGCAAAATTATTGCTCCGAAGTTCACGGGCCCCGCTGGCTTGACCAATTCTTTTGCAGAATTCCGGCGATAAAAAGCTATCGAGTGACACTACGAGAGCCAGACTCGATTTCAAGAAGGAAGCTTCAAAAACAATCACCCACAACTTCATCGGTGCAACATTTCTGCTTTCTAGTACATTTGCATGCGAGTCTCGTTGCATTGTGTGGGGATAAAATTTGCAATTGTTTCTTCTCCATCTGCGGTCTTGTGTCTCTTCCTCTCCGGCGGTCTTCTCGGCTTTCCTCTCTTCGACCCACAATCAACTTCATCGATCGACTCCTGCCCTGACTTTGGCTGAGCATGCATTTTGGGCATCGCTTGCCACTTTTTCCTTTTTTGAAGTCGCGTTTGACTATAGTTGGGCCATGTAGATTCGAAGCATTTTCACTGCTCTTCTTTTCTAGAAGAAGTTTTTGAAGGGTTTTGCGAGCTTTTTAAAAGCGGGCGGTATGTTCGTTTCTATTTTTTTTGATACGCTTTTCAAATTTTCACCGAATCCTGACAACGGCACCGTTCTTATGGTTTATGCTTGTTCTGAGGTGGAGAGGGGAATGGCGTAGAAGAGGACTGTCTGATGCAATGATTTCAACAGGAAACGGACCTCCACGCTGCTTCCAATATTTCTGCATTATTTCTCTAACTAATAGTTTTTTTTTCGCTTAGATGAGGGAGAAAAACGTCGAACCGACAGATGCCCCTCCAGAGCCGCCACCGAGAGCGACCAGCGAGCCATCGCTGAAGAAGACAGAGCCGCAGAAGACGGTGCTCACGATCCCGACGACGACCACCGAAGAGGAGACGAGCACGGATGCCGCCGAGCGTCGCTGTTTCTTCGAGGTTGCCCTGAGGGAGAAGGAGGAGAAGAGAAGTTGCAGTGGACCGTGATGGCCTGGCTGCTCGGCCGCGCCCTCCTCTGAGCCCGCGTTGACCCACCGAGGACACAGAGCAGCTGGTGGTGCGTCTTCTGAGAGGAGCGAGAGAAAGAAGCTTGCAGTTCCTCTTCCGTCCCTCTTCTCTCCATCCCTTGCCAATAAAATTTATTTCTTCAACCCTTTGGATTGTGACGGATAAAAGCACCAAGAAGACTGAAATCTCCTCTTTCTCATTACACCACTTCTCGCGTAAACGAGAAGCAGGAAATTTTCTGTGACTAAAAAGGGTGACCCACACGGCATTGAAAGGAAACGTGATCGAATTGACGGTCGAAGTGCAAAACGATAGTCTTGAGAAGAAACAGTTCCCTTGCTCAATACGAATCCCTGTCTCTTGAATTTCCGCACCAACCATAAGAGAAAAACGTGATCGAATTGACGGTCGAAGTGCAAAACGATAGTCTTGAGAAGAAACAGTTCCCTTGCTCAATACGAATCC
>JAQIXL010003442.1:0-10376 GCA_034700245.1 Poikilolaimus oxycercus
TGCGAAAGTGAGCAAGGTAAAGTTCGTACAACCGACTTCGTACACTGGAAAGTGTACTACACAATTCCTACACAACAATTTCCACCCTGCAAAAGTTGTTGGCAACGCCTCGCTTCACAAGCAATGCCAGTGAATCAGCGCTGCCACGTCGTAGGAACGAATTTTATTGTTAAAGCGCCAAATAGGCAAACGTGTGTCAAACCGCGGCTTGTGTGAAATGTCGCTGCAAAATGTCCAGCTTCCCCTTAACTTTCCCAAATAAGGTACCAACCGAACCGACGCGTTACTCTCTTTTAAGCTTTGTACAATAAGTTGACAATCGCTGAGAAAAGCTGCAGAAAGTAAGAGCTACCGCTAATTTTGCCATTTTGTGCAAATCTAAGTGAAGTTCATGAGCATAAAAGGGACACTTTCGCAGAATCCGACTATAGAAGTGACTGATACGAGGCGCGTTTGAAACGATCGTGTGTTGAAGTGCGCATGTTTTTCAAATGAAGAGAAAAACTGTTACAGAATTCATCATCGCCACGAAATTGCCCTGATGCTTTTTCAAAAGAAGCAAGACCGTTGTTCGCTTGCAGCTTATAAAAGCGTAAGAAGGGGGAGGGGGTCGATAGTTGTCGACCGCTCAAAAGACGCACAGCAACTCTCTTTCTTCTCTTCGTGGATTAGCCATTAAAAGACATTGAATTGGTCTCGTATTCAGGCTAGACCGACGGTCCTGCTCTCCAGCTTGGCCGATGAATTGTAAGGCGCTTGACAATGGTGAGATGTTTTCATCTGTAAAATTGTTATAACATTGACTCTCATTGTCAGGCTTTTTTAAACGCACAGATTATCTTTTGTTTGCAGGCGATCCTGAGCCAGAAGATTCCGAAAACTCCGCAGCTTTACTAGATTCTACACAAGTTCTCGAAGATTTCTCGCCTACCGAGGAGGAGCTTGCTGCTAGAAACTTCGACAAAAGGTTCAAGAATTCGAGGAGTTATGGTCGTTATCAGGTACACTCCAAATAAAATGCAATTAGCGTTTCCATTTAGGCTTTGATGTTTATTATTTTGCAATGGATCAGCTGGGCTCACGCGGCTCACGCAATTTCCGGATTTTTCTCATTGGGAGGCCATGTGCCGGATTATCATTGTCATGATACGGTAAAAATGAAGCTATTCATCTCAAAAAGGACAATGTAGAATAATTCGTTCACTATTCTTGGCACGGTCATCAAGAACCAAAAGAACACTACAAACAAAGAAGTCTGCGAACTGATTAGAAGTTGTGCGAATCTGACAACCACCAACATATGGCGGAGCATGTACGAGGAATTTGAGGTGAAATCCGAGTGTAAAGAAACCTTTTAGTGGGTCTGCCTTTCCGACGGTATACGTCCAACTTGGGCGTCATCACTTGCAATTGTCAACCTTCTTGGTTACTTCATCGCTGGTCACCTTTCCGATCATTTCGGACGAAAATGGCCGGTTTTCTACAGTGCATCAGCCCTCTTCATTATCGCCGTCTTGCAGTCTTGCATTATGAGGTCTCAATGTTTTAATTTTTGAATCCGATTTGAGATGGGAACATGACATCGTGCTTACTGTCATATACTCGTTCACCGCTCCTACATTCACAGGCGCATCCTTTGCGTTTATCGTCGAATCAGTTCATTCAAAGTACCGACTCATTCAAACGTTTGCTTTCCAGTGGCCTTTAGCTTTGATGGTGAGTTTACCAGACTTTTTCAAAATTCTTCAACACCAACGTTAGCTTCATTTTAGTTTGCCGCAGCGGTCGCGCACTTCACTGGTGATTGGCGCTGGCATCTCCGGGTTGCGTCTCTGCTTTCTCTTCCGGCAATTGGTGCTGCTTATTTTACTGTTGAAAGCCCTCGCTTCTACGTACAAAAGGGTCGATATGCTGAGGTCATAACTATACAAAAAGCAAGCAAACTTGCCTTATGTTCAGGCAGCACAAGCCATGAACCAAATTGCCCACTTTAATCGCAGTCGAATTGATGTCGTCACGGAGGTAGATATGCGAGCGCTGCACGTTCAGTCGAGGTTTCAGCTTTTTCAAATTGGCATTGCTGGGATCTGATGTTCAGAAGACCTGGAAAAGTCTATCATGTACTCCACTTGTTCTCAAGGAAGAAGCTCGCCCTCTATTCAATTCCTCAAATAATCACAGGCATTTCGATGAACATCGTTGGAAGCATCGTCTTCTACAACATGCAGGACCTGGTTCGCTCGCTCTTTTTGGTTTCCTAACAATCTCTTTTAAGTCAGGAAACGCGATTTGCAACTTTGGACTTCTCGGAGCACTGCGTCTATTCATCCCCGTCATCACAATTGCCTTCGAGAGTAAATCGATGTCGATGCGGCGAAAGCCGGCTCTTTTCGGATCGCAACGTTTGTCATTTTCTGCTGAGCTGCCTAAAACGATTTTCAGTTGTTGTTGCTGGATGTTTCGTTGCTTTATGCGTCATCGATTTGAGCGGTAAATGGGAGGAGCTAAAGATCGTCGCAACCGGTCTCGTCCTCATCGGTTCGTCCCTTCTGTGTTTATTCGAAAAAGTGTGAATTCAGGCTTCATCGTCATGGTCTCATTGGTATGGATGCTCCACAAACTGTATACTGCCGAGCTCTTCCCGACTGTAATCCGGACGATAGCCCTGAATACCTTCTCGTTATTCAGTAACGTCGGTAGCTTCGTCACGCCTCAGCTAATTGTTCTTTCGGAGGTTTTTGAAATCTGCTAATAGAGCAATTTTCTTCAGAAAGTCTGGCATCCGTCCGTCTACCTGGCTACCGCCATTATTACCATTCTGGCGGCAGCATTATCGTTCATGATTTTGCCCGAAACACGCAGTCGCTCACTTCCCGATGCCATGGATGGACAAGCGTTTTGGAGTCGCAAGAAGCCCAATGTTAGCCAATCGAAGCGTTCCACTTCCCAATGAGTGTAGCGGAGCACTTGTTATTATGCTGCTATACACTTGTCTGCAGTCCTGTATCACTTGAGCTCTAAACCATTTGATGATTCTTGAATACATGTTTGTCGATTGAGAAATCGAGGGTTGTATTGCTTGGTGAGGAGACGGAAATTGATATCGTGACAGCGATCGTCTTTGTGGCGAAATCGCTCAACGCATTGCAAATGAGGGACTCGGCGAGCCGCCTCGGAAGCCTTCATCAACAAAAGATGTGTCACAACCTTCGATGAAGCCCTCGCAGTCCTCCAATCGCGCAAGTTTTCTCTTCCCTTTCTCTTTGTAATAGGCGAAGGCCTCATCGCTTCGTCAAGAAACGTGCGAAGTGGTGGACGAGCTGCGCAAACTTCTGCCCGTCGAAGACATCCTCCACGATCAACTTGCGAGTCTTCCACAAGAAAAGACACATCTTTAGGATCGAAACCACGCCGTGAGCAGCGCCTTTTCGTTTCTTCGACTTCGCGACTATTTCGACAATATCGAAGGCGAATTTCATGGATCGACCGAGCGCCTCACGCATCTGAAGAGCGAGATTCTTCAGGTTGTCGAGATGCTCCAAACATGTTCGGGTTCTTCGTAGTTCTTTCTGTTTGGTACTCGACGAAAATTGTCGCGTCTTTTACGTAACGGAGACGGTCTCTGCAACCGTCGGTCACAGTCAGGTAGGCTTCATGTGAGAGAGAAAGGACTGGCTCTAATGTTCATTGCTTGGGCACTATCTAGACGACTTTTGCTGAGGTGACCGAGTTAGAGCAACAAATGAAGCGCTTGAAGCGTCTCTCCGACGAAGCTTGCCACGTGAGCCATCTTCCAACTTCTGCCTAGCAAAGCCTGTCCGATTGCGCCATACCAGTGTGTTCTCAGAATGACGACAAAGTTGTCTAAATGTCAGAAAGGCATCCACAACAATGGTTACAAAGTGTTCTTCTTTTCTCTCTATTCAATGAGACTCTTCAGGCCATCTCTATGACTGGATGCTTGCACGCGACGGGCACGTCCGTCTTCTTCTTCGCGCATGCTGCACCGTTGAATCAGACATTCATTCCTGAAATGTTCCTCTCTTCATACATGTTCCTTCTTCGATGCAGTCTGTCTGCATGTTGTCTTCGTCGATGCCTAGTTTGTCTTTCCCTATAGTGCGGTGTATTTCCGGATCGAAAAAAAACATCTAAAGTTATGTTCAGCGGATATCCACGACCAGTTTTGAACTGACCTATCGACTTGCCTTTCAGCGGTTACTCGATATCCAAGAACACTTGTAGGTCAAATGGATGAACAACAAAAGGTGAAGAACAACAAGGATCAACAAAAAGAAAAAAACGAGGATCAAAAACTGTGAACTACATTTTGCTCCGATGTTCACATAGTGGAGTCTTTCATCCATGTAATGGAGAATCGCCAGCCCTCGCTGAGTCTGAGTGTGCCCTCCCTCTCCGATGGCGTGTCTCCACTTGTGGATTTACATTTGCGGAAGGCGCACTTGCGGAGCGAACATTTGCGGACTTTTTTTGCGGATGGCGCATTTGCGGACAGAACATTTGCGGACCGAACATTTGCGGACCAAACATATACGGGCCCTTGTGACCAGTCCTGTGAATCAAAGAACATGACTTCCATTCACGCATCACTCGTCTCGGCCCCATCGCCGGCGGCCTTTGAAGAGCTTCTGAACGAAGACCAACCGCCAGACAATGTCTGATTATTTACAGCATGATTATTTTATTTTGTGTTGGAACATTTATTTGAAAGCTGGTTCGTAATACGAATGTCGAATAAAAAACCAAAATCAAACAAAAGCATTAATCACAGATGTCGCTGAATCCTCAGGCATTCCGCAACCGTACGTTGTATCTTTTTCTCCTTGATACTTGGCTGTAACATAGAGCCAGACATCAAGGCAGCCCGGATTGTGACTGTCTTCGTCTTCGTCGTAGACCTTAATGCGAATTTTCTTCTGTTCATCATTGCTCCTTGCAGCATGTCTCGCACCGTTGCAAACTGGGCCGCAGCTGTCGTGAATCGCATTCAGCAAGGCTACTTTGTCTTCGTCTTCGTCGGACTTGCGAATGAAAAAACGAAGCGTAATAATTTCTCGTCTTCCTTGTTGCCACTCGTCGATGATTCTCCGAAAATCCTGAGCAGTCATTCCCACGGCTTCACCAACGTTCACGTATTTCAATCCTGGATTGTCCAGTAGAATTCGAGGATTCAATGGCCTCTTGGTAAAGTTCCAATAACGCAACTTCTTGAATGTCGCGCTTGTGAAGAAGTCTTCAGGAATTGTTTCGTTGTAATTGTCGCCGGTACAGAACTGCGACAATGGTGCTCCGGGCAGGAGACTGCGATCTTTGTTTGCCAGTGTTATTTCTTCAATTTCCGGCAGTGCTTCCAGAAGGAGTGGAATGGCATCTTCGTCCACATCACAAAAACGAGCATTCGCAATTACGAAGTTGTGAGCCAGACGTTGAAAAATTTCTGCCAATGTCGCGGCACTGGGTTGTTGAAAATCAACATCAAAGACCGCCCAACGAATCGCCTGGCGAATGGCGAGCTCCTCTCGAGTTGGCGTTGGAAATTGCACATCGGCCTCCACGTTACCCGTACAATCGAAACGAATGAGTGCGTACGGTTGAACTGGGCTCCTTGAATCGTACGTGATTCCTGCTGTTCCATCACGGTCGACAAATTTCGTCTCACGAGTTGATGTGAGCGAAACTGTCGCACGACGAAATTCGATTTGAATTGCCGCCGTTCTTGGGATTTGAAATTTTCGCAGACGATGGCGATACTCACGAATCGATTTTCGCAGCACGCTACAAACCTTCTTGCACACAAATAAGTCGTCCGTATCGACTAGCGAAAGAATAATAAGACTGACCCCGCAATGTTTCTCATTAAAAGGTGCTAACGAGGCTCATCTGCGAGGAAGGCTGCGGGATTGACGATTTTTGCTTCCGTTGCACCATTCTTTTGAAGAGTCATTGAACGAAGACCAACCTCCAAAAAAATCCTGATTATTTTCCGCATCTTCACTTAATTATTGTTACATCATTTATTTGGACTCGTTCGAAATGTGAATAAAAGACGAGGCGATGTGATTGTATCGTGAAAGCAGAAAGAAAATAAAACGAGAATGAAAACATAATTCGTCAAAAGTAGTACTCGCTGATGTCGCAGAACCCTCAGGCGTTTCATATGTTCGGTTATGATCGTCGCTGATACAAGGTAGTGACGTACAGCCAAGCTTCAAGGCAGCCCGGATTAAGGCTCTCTTCGTCTTCGTCGAGGATCTTGATGCGAATTTTCTTCTGTCCGTTGTTGCTCCTAATCGCGTGTTTCGTGCCGTTGCAATCTGGACAGCAGCTATCGTGAATCGCATTCAACAAGGCGACTTTGTCTTCGTTTTCATCGGACTTACGAATGAAGAAACGAAGCATAATGATTTCTCGTCTTCCTTGTTGCCACTCGTCGATGATTCTTCGAATGTCCAGAGCAGTCATTCCCACGGCTTCACCAACGTTCACGTATTTCAATCCTGGATTGTCCAGCAGAATTCGAGGATCAAATGGCCTCTCAATAAAGCTCCAATAACGCAGCTTCTTGAATGTCTCACTCGTGAAGAAGTTTTCGGGAATTGGGGTTGAGTAATGATCGCCGCTACAGAAATTCAACGCTGGCGCCCCGAACTGAAGACGTCTATTCTTGGTTGCAACTGTCACTTCTTCCACCGCAGGCAATGCGTCAATAAGTAGAGGAATGGCATCCTCATCCACATCACAAAAACGAACATTTGCAATTTCGAAATTGTGAGCAAGACGTTGAAAAATTTCTGCCAATTTGTCAGCGGTGGGTTGCTGAAAATTAACATCGAAGATCGCCCAACGAATAGCTTGACGAATAGCAAGCTCTTCTCGAGTTGGGGTCGGATACATCACATCGGCTTCTACGGCTCCTGTAAAATTCAACCGAATTTGAGCGTACGGCTGAACGGGACTCCTTGAATCGTACGTGATACCGTTTTCAAACGTCGTCTTGCGCGTCGATGTAAGCGAAACAGTCGCACGACGAAATTCAATTTGAATTGCCGCCGTTCTTGGGATATGAAATTTTCGCAGACGATGACGATACTCACGAATCGATTTTCGTAGAGCGCTACAAACCTTCTCGCACACAAATAAATCTTCCGTGTCGACTAGCGAAAGAATTATGAGACGATCTTCGGAGGACAGAGTCGAAAAAAGGTTTGTAGTAGCCATCGCAGTGAGGTGAGCCAAAAAAGAGCGGGTATGACTTTGTTCGGCGTAAGACGGTTTTGACCCCGCCATGGTTCTCATTGAAAAGGTGCTAACGATGCTCATCTGCGAGGCCGGCTGCGTAGCCATCTATTTGGATTCTCCATTCAAAGTCATTGTGACTCAAAAAAATCAATGAACGCGGAAGAGTCCCGCTCTTTGAGCTCATTATTAACGTCTCCAAGTTCACTATGGCCACACGGGAAGTTTACACTTGTCAAATCCGATTACTGCTTTTACAAACATTGGCGTAACTGGTAAAGAAAGAAGAGAAAAATTGTCGGTTGTTTCAGAATTTCCATTTGGCATTCATGGCGGGGCATGACACTAGAAAACTGACGTTTCAGTCCCAACAAGACGTCTATATAAGGCAACGCGACGACGTAACATTGTCATTTCTTTCATTTTCCGGCGCAGAGAAATGCCTTCGGGCCATCTTCTTCCTAACCAACGTCTTTTCAGCCATGAAGTTCCTCGCAATCTTCGTCGTCATCGCCATCCTCGCCACGAGCTCTGAAGCTTGCTGCAAGTTTTGCCATGGATTCTGTGACGTCTGTACTTGTCGTCCTTTTCCCCCTATCCACTACGGCGCTCGCTTCAACCTCGGTGGCGCGAATGACTGCGACAAGAACGGCCTCTGTCTCTTTCCGAGACGATGCATTTGTGGTCTTAAAGGATGTGGATGTGTCTAAGGCCGCGGAATAAATGCCTTTGAAAGGGAAATCTCACGCGGCTGGCAATTCTTCAACTGACGGGCATCACTGAAAATAGTAAAACACACGATCACTCGTCAAGCCGTCGACGTCGGCGAATTTTTCTCAGTGACGAGTGTTTCACAATCGCTTCTCTCTTCAGCCAAACTCGAGGAAGAAATTAACAGTTTGAGAGTGTCCGGTGGATCTCTTCCTGATCACGAATATCAACTGGGTTTGTGAAGCTAGCCGCAAGTTCCGCCGGCTGTGAACGAATTAACGTCTAAATGGAGTCCGCAATGAATCGCTATGAGTGATATCATCTTCGTGGATAGTGTTGTTGGTGAAGAAAAGAAGGGAAAATCGCACGCAGCTTCAAATTTCTGATTATAATTGGTATTCACTGCGACCACGACGCTAGACACTAGATGATGTCAACGGCGTTTATATAAGGCCAAGCAGCGACCTGACACAGGCATTTCTTTCACTGTCAAACTGAAGCGCCATAGAGCCTTCTCCTTCTTAACCAAAGTCTTTTCAGCAATGAAGTTCTTCGCAATCTTCGCCATCATCGCCATTCTCGCCACGAGCTCCGAAGCGTGTTGCAAGTTTTGCCCCCCATCTTTGTGTATGGGCTGCGCGTGCATTCATCGAGGTCTTCCACCCCATGTTGACCGTTTCAACATCGCTAGCGCCAATGACTGTGACAGGAACGGCCTCTGTCTCTTTCCGAGACGATGCATTTGTGGCCTTAAAGGATGCGGATGTGTGTAAGGCCGCGGAATAAATGCTTTTGAAAAGAGATGAGACGTGTAAAAGAGTGCTACGTGTGAAGCATTTCTTCGACTGACAGACGGCATGACACCGTCAAAGAAGCACACCTCAAGCGAAGCTCAAATGGTCGATGTCGACGAATTTTCTTCCGAGAGAGGCTAGACAATTCTACTCCCCTCAGTCAGACTTGAGCGGAAATTAGCACTTATGCCAAGTTGTGTCAAGTGGAGACGTTTAACAGCGCCTGTCGACTGTAGTATCACACAATTTATACAGCTCGAAATGGTCACCGAAGTCGTCACGGCCTTTGCCACTGGAGTGGTCATTGGAATTGAATTTCGTCGGCGAGGATGGCGCTTTGCGGCTTGGACAATTGCCACGCTGATGGTTGTACTCTGGTTCTTCTGGTTTGTCTTGGTTTTTTGAAATTGCAATACATTTTTAGAGAGACAAGCCCTCAACATAAGCTCTCGTTCATATTCGAACAAGTTTTCAACCTTGAAAGAGATGCGTGCTGTGCCAGTTGTTCAGTTCAAAAACTTCTTGCTCAAGACACTTTTTCTCGCTCAACACAGTAAAGAGTTCGTTTCCAAAAGTGCTAAGTCAATATGAACAGGACGGACAAGGAACGAATTCTGTTGAAAAGTTTCGTAACAAGCATCAAAATTTCAAGCACGTGATGGCGCACCCCTTCTACCACAAGCACTCGCCTTAAAATGATTAAATTGCCCATTCTTAAGTTTAAGCCTTGACGACAACCCAGCAAACATTACAGGCGGCTGCCATTGAGGTAAATGGCTACTTTCAACGACGTGCGTACCAGTGAGTCAAACTCTTCTCGCTCGAGACATTCGTGGCGTTCTCGACAGGGCGCAATAACTTGGAAGCGCTGTTGACAGCAAGTGACCAAGTGTGTGAAGTCTTGTTATGAAGAAAAGAAGAGTCGTCGTTTCAAAATGCGCATTGACATTCAAAATTGGTCCCAACACTAGAAGCTAACAGCGGCGCCTACATAAGACTAAGCCACACGTAGCAGCGCCATTTCTTTCACGTTCTAGTGATACCCTCCAGCCTTCTTCTTCTTAACTAACGTCTTTTCAGCCATGAAGTTCTTCGCAATATTCGTCGTTATCGCCATCCTCGTCTCGAGCTCCGAAGCTTGCTGCAAGGGTTGCATGCCATGGGAAGAATGTGTTGACTGCTCATGTCGACGAGGTCGTCCCGATCCTCAGGTTGACCGTTTTAACATCGTTGGCGCGAATGACTGCGACAGGAACGGTCTCTGTCTCTTTCCGAGGCGATGCATTTGTGGGCTCAAAGGATGCGGATGTGTCTGAGGCCGCGGAATAAACATGCTTTGAAACTGAATACGTGTGAAGTAATTCTTCGACTGAAGAGCATCACTCGATCAGGAAACACACGATCACTAACCAAATCGTCCACGTCGGCGAATTTTTCTCCGTGACGAGTGTTTCGCAATAGCATGTCTCTTCAGCAAAACTCGAGACAGAAATTAACAGTTTGAGAGTGTCCGGTGGATCTCTTCCTGATCACGAAGATCAACTGGGTTTGTGAAGCTAGCCGCAAGTTCCGCCGGCTGTGAACGAATTAACGTCTAAATGGAGTCCGCAATGA
>JAQIXL010003443.1:0-10376 GCA_034700245.1 Poikilolaimus oxycercus
CTGACGGGGTTGGCCAAAAACCGGGGTTTTCCGGGGTTGACGGGGCTGGCGGGGCCCCGGTTCCCAACCCTAGTTTTAACACCAAACACATTTCTTTTGAATTTCTCGAAATGACGACTTTGTTCTCGGAAGATCTGGACCCAGTTCTGAACCTGACTTGGCCCCGGCTCCGTGAGATGGGAGGTGTTTCAGCTTATGCAGAATTCGAAGGGCTACAAAACTAGCCAATAAAATCGTCTGGCTCGCCTCTCCAGACTACCTAAAGGATCATAAGTTGGATTTTGAGTGGGCTACAAAAGTCATAAATACGCTTTTTCATGAAATTTTTCCTCATGAAGCGCCAAACCTAGCGATGCCAATCGTTTCCCCTGGGAATTCTGATCTAGGAGACACCAAATTCGCCTCGATTTGACTTGAAACAGAGAGAAGTTCCCATTGCTCCAAAACAATCAAACCAAAAGACCTTCAAAAACTGTTTTTAGTCATATCTCGAGCTGGACTCAACATTTTGAGGCGGGGTTTGCAGGATTATGATCAGCGCACGAATTGCTACATGGTGGTATACAACATTTACGGTTGCAAAAACTTTCGAATTTCAGTGAACAAGCACTTTGGCCCTTATAGAGAGTGAGTGTTAAAAGAAAGCAAAGCTACGTGTAAAAGGAATAAATGCATGCATCCTCAAGTACAAATCATTACATCTGCCACTCGTCCTCAATATTTACATCGCTTCTCGTCGAGTTTGTTGTAAGTTTCTGAACCTCGATCTTGAGTTTGGCGAGCTCGTTCTGCGATTGTTGATCAAGTGATGGGGTCTGCTCCACTTCGCTTATGAGAGTTTCCAATTCTCTGCGTTTTATGTTGGCATCATTCATCTTTGAAATGTGCTCATTTACGACCTTAATTCGTTGCCATGGATTTTTATCAAAAGCTTTTCGATGAATTTCCTTTACGCGGCAAATCTGACTACAGAGAGCTGTTTCTATTTTCGCATCCATGAGCATCTCTTCATTGCTCCACGCCAAAGAGAGTATCGCCTCCTGCTCACCAAAGTAGTAATGCTCGTTAGTCGCATTCATGCCGGATATGTACAAGTCGAGAGTCTTAAGCGCTAACTTGGAATGCTCAAGAGATTTTTCACCATCCATTCTGAGAGGTTCACAAGCACTCCGCAGTTCAGTTCGCTCTGTGTCCGAAAGAATGGACATCAGTTTTACTGCCTCGTACCACCTCTGTGAATTCATTCGAATTTAACGCTGTTCGCGCTTTTTGAAGATTAATTTCTTTGACGTTATCCAGTCTCATAACGACCTCAATCTCGTTCAGAGTCTCGGTAGCTATGCATTGTTCAGTTTCACCAAGCGTTCCGCTGCTAATCTGGTGTCGGATCTCCTGTAGCAGCTTCAAGTATTGACAACGGCGCTCCTGGGCAGAATCCAAACGACAAATATGCCACCGCATACTGCGAATCCGTTCCGGATCAGCGTCGTTGAAACGTTCGAAAGCCGCACTGGCGCGTCGCACGAATTCGATAGCCTCCATTTTCAAACTTCGACCCAGTTTCCACAAAGCATGGTCAATGTTCATGGCTAGTACGAGGTTCTGGAAAAGAAAATCGATTGTAATATAGTTTCTCATTTCAGCGAGAAGTTTTTTTGACAGTTCCAAATGCTCTATTTGTTGCTCCTTCGAGTATTTCCTTAGCTCGTCTTCACTGCAGAGCTCACCAAGAGGACGGCACTTTGAAGTAACATGTGTAATTTCCTCGGATGTGGTCAGTCCGATTTCCACAAGTGGCTTCCAGAGACGTAGATAAATCGTAAAATCGCGCTTTTCGGTGCTTCCAGACCCGGAGATATTACGCAAATTCTGTTCCAGCTTACGAATTTTGACCAGCTCTATCAATTTGAATGCAGTAGCGAGCTCCTTCTTGTCCATTTTCTTCTCACTTTCTATGTGGTGGCGAATTTGAGCGGTTGATGGGCGAAGTGCCGGCTTCCTGCTCACCATTACTTTAATAATACTTTTTAGATATATGTGTCTCTGCACAAATGCACTTTCAATAAACTCTTGCACTGGCAAATAACGATCCTAAAATATCTTGGTGAGTGCGAGCATTGTTAATACAAACCATAGAGAATTTTGCAGCAAGTTTGTCAATTTCGAGGCATCCATCACCTATCGATAGAATGAGCTCATAGAACACAATTCCGAGGCTAAAAAAATCCTGTATGCTGGTATGTACATAAGAAAAAGAGTCATTTCTTAAAAGAAATACATTTATGTGGCATACCTATATATATCTATCTTTATCGTGTAGTTCTTTTCAAGCGGCACCTCAGGCGCCATATACAACGGCGTCCCAATTCCATAAGTTAGCAGTTCCCGATGACAAGATGTTGACAAGCCAAAATCCACGATTTTTGGAATTTTCTCCTTGATCAGAACGATGTTAGCCTAAATCTTAATGTAACTAAACCCAAGTGGCCAGGCGAGCCTGGCCAGAAGCATTTAAATCCAGCCTTACAGGTTTAATATCGCGATGCGCGATATCCTTTGAGTGCATGCACTCAAGTCCGGAAAGAATTCCAATGATAATGGGGAAAACATTTGTGGGCTGTTTCTTCAGAAGCCTTGAACTAATTGCCTTATTGAGTGGGATTCCATCGCAGAATTCCATTTGCACAATCAGCCAAGTTTTGGACCCGACCTGAAAACGCTGCATCATTTATTGGCTTACTGTTTCTTGTGAAGAGCAGTAGTACATTGCCAGATTTTCATGCTGCAATTTTTGAAAAGTTTCCACCTCTGAATGAAACCATTTTTTGTCTTCAGCATCTGTTATGTTAACAAATTTCACAGCTTGGAAATTGTCATCCACCGTTTGCCTGAAGAAAAATCGGCGCACATAAGTGCCTATTGTCGCGGCTTTTTTTTGAACAGTGTGAATTATGTGTCTCTAGCGAGAAAGAAGAAATGTTTTGACTCTCAATCACATTTTACATTTATAAGGGCCCCTGCGGGGGAAAGAGGGACCAGCAGAAGAGCATCGAATAGGACGCTGGAGACCCAAGATTTCTAACTTCTTGCGAGAGAATTTATTCACGACGATGGGGGAATCCGCGACAAGCATGGTTAAAATTCAAAGACTTGCCGAAACGAGGCGACTTGGCCAAATTCACCACGGCCGATGCTTTTAACATATTGCAAATGCAAACGGCTCAAACAGTTAGATAATGGTTGTAGTTCGGACGGAAGTCCTTCATCAGAAAAATTCTGGGCAGAGGCTGAATTTTCCGACATCCTGGGAAGAGAAGGGGACGCGCTCTTATCATTTTGAGCGCTGGAGGGGGCGTTGGCAATGGATGGCTTAGGCCGCGTGATAGATTTCATCGAAAGCACATTCGGCGCCTAGGGTTGGAAGTGCGCTGAACGTCTCTTTTCCCAATGGGATGGTCAGGCGAAAAATGCGTCCAGCACATTCTTTTGTGCATAATAATACTGTCAGGAATAGCTCGAGAGTTGGTTGCCTTCTTTCGTATCCATTCAGTAAGTAAATTTTCGGAATTAATTTTTGGTGTTTGTAGGAATTCTGGATGGGGTTGAACGGTGTTCAAACGAGCTTAGAAATATTACTGTTCGTAATATTTTTAATATTAACAAGAAACAAAAGTTCGTTAGACAGAAGGATACCAATTTTGATCGGACTGGTTTGAAATGCTTCTTGCGTTTGTTATTCTAAATTTAGAGTACCAATGTTTTTATTTCCTCAGTTTGCAGCGGAATCGCCAGTTATCGTTGGGATATCGCGATCACGACTATGAATGCGACTTGTAACACAAAAAATAATATTGTCAGGATACGTTCTAGACTGGTACGATGTGGTGGCCGGGTTGTACACACTCGACATCACCGCATGTCTTCTGGCAATCTTCGTGCTAAGCTTCAGACGAAGATCTGAGCCTAAGACTAAGATTGACGCCGCTGTTAGCATTTTTCATGTTACCTGTGTGGTGTGTCTCAGCATAGCTCGTGTTATCATAACGTCTGTGAAGCTCAGATCTGTGAGCGCATATTCGATTTTCGTGAAAAACTTTTTAGCCTATTTGGGTCCTCATAAGCTGCAGTGCTTACACTGTTTTTGTTTTCTTCATCTGGTTTGGAGTACTTGTGAAAAGCAGAGGAAAATTCCCCCTCGTCGTGTCAGTGAGTTTCTTTCTACCTCAAAGAAGCTCTTAGATCTGTGGAATCGTTTGTGCTTTAACACTGGGTAGTGTTATAATTGCGAGAACAGAAGGTATTGAGCAGGAAAGTAAGTTGTGTGGTTCTGTCTCGAGTGTCGTAAATTAAATTACTCACTTGTGCATCAAACAATGCAATTTCAGCTTTACTGATTCGCAGAGAAATACAAATAGTTTAGGACCATATCATGTGCTCGTTGCGTTGTTTATCGTTGACATTGCCATCTTCGCATCTCTTTTTATTTACCAGGCAAGGAAACTGTCGAAAGAAAAGCTTGCCAAGAAAAAACAAGGTCTGACATCAGAAGTTGTGTGTTGTAGCCAGAAATGGCTTTCCGGTAGTTTTCAAGCAGGAGTGCTTTCCAGATAATTGTGCAAACCACGCAGAAGCATTCGTAGGCACGTATATCTACATCTTCTGCTTTTTGGTTGCTGTTAGCATTTCTGCCCTGGAAATTGTCTTATCGTTTGTCATTATGCATTCGGTTAGTATTTTATGATAGCTAATATATTAAAATTGTTAGCATCTGTGGAGAATCGCGTCCATAGCACTCTTGTTATCTCTTGTGATCTCCATTTGGCTTATCTTTGGAAAGAGAGAACTTGGAGTTGTTCTAATGGTAGGAGATTTCTTGAAACACAAATTAAAGGATGTTTATGGATTTAGCTCCTTAATGCTGTTGCATCAGTAGTGCTATCCTGCTTAGCAATGGAAGGTCAGGAACTCGAAGACCACCACAGCACTAATCATCGTGAGATTTGCAGTCTATTCCCTCAAATAAAATTCCCTTTAATTTGATCATTTCTTTACATATAACGATTTCACTGTTGCAGAGCATTACTACATTCTTGCCGGTCTCTTCGCTTTTCACGCTTTCTTGATCATTTTGGTAATTATCACTGTGATTTGGGAAATGAGATCTAAATGGATAAAAAAGGCTGCAACGAATGCCGTAGCACGTGCTGAAACCGCCGAGAAATTAAATGAATCTATACAAATGGAAAAAAGAGATCTTAAGCAAGCAAACGATACGCTTCGCCACGATTGGGATACACTTCGCCAACATTATAATGCGCTTCAACAAGAAAATGATACGCTTCGCAAAGAAGTTATAGCAACTCAAGCTGCATTGCAGCGGGCTGAATACGCAAGACAATGCGAAATTGAGGAACACGAAAAAACAATGCAACGAAGTTCTAGAAATGCTGCCTTGGCATCGGAAAATAGTCGGCTAACAGAACATCATGCAAACGAATTACAGATGAAAGCGTTTGAAATGACAGAGCTTCGTAAACGACACGAGGGAACAACTGGAGAGAATATAAGTCTTAGGGAACACCTAACAATTTTAGACAGTCGATGTGTCTCAAAAGACGAGACCATTAGAGAGCTGGAACTCACATTGAGGACATCGAACGATAAACTGATGAGAGAGCAAAGCATACGGCGGGCAGCACAGACGAAATTGCAAGACTACAATCAACAAGCCAGCTCGGAAGATGCAAAGGAGAGGAGGGAATCGGAAAGGCTTGATCTAATAGAGGAAAAGTTGGCAAACGTGCAAACAAGTGAACAGAGTAGACAAAGACAAATCGACGAAGAGAGCTCCAGGCGTTACGAGGCCGAAAGACAAGCGCGTGATGAGCGTAAAAAAACCGAGCGACTTCAGTGCTGAATGCAAAAAATGAACTCATACTCTTGCTGACCGAAGAGAAATTGAATCTGAAATTAGAGCTGCAAGTAAGCAAAACAAGACTAGAAGATGTTAACACAAAATTGCAAACTATGACTGAAGAGTTGACGAATATACGACAAGAACTTGGCAAGAAATGCAAGGAACCACTCGGCGCAAGGAACCATATTCGGCGACTATCATCCCCATCGGGAAGTATTAGGAGCCTGTCTCATACACCTGTTCTGATCCCTTTGCCGGAAAACAGTACAAATGTGCTAGAATTTCCAACGCAAGATATTCCTGCCACTGAAAACAAATCAAACGTTAATTTTGATGAGTCTATTGTTGCTAAGTCATGGAGTGAACCAAAGGTCCGCTCTGGCTCGGTGATTTCGACCAATACAAAACTAATTCAGCGAATTCTACAGCAGCAGGTGTCAGAACAGTCTGAAAGCGAACAACAGTCATCGTCAGGCGTTTCTTCTGAAATGCAAATTTCTTTTTTTAATATTCCTGCGACCGATGTTTGAGAGACACATACATCTTAGTATATGCTCGTTTTTTGAAACGGTCAAGTTATCACGTGACACGTTACTTACATTCCCCGAGAACAATGCGCTTCTTACAAAATCAACATCTGAATAATCTTTGATTTAGCAGCTAGTTTTATTTCGCTGTTTATTCTCGTATGGGCTGGAATAAATGTCAAACAAGTGAACTGCGTGCTTGGTTCCAAAGTAAACAGATGCGAACAATTTGATCATGACACATTTGCAAGTAGCGTTGACATTCATTGATGTCTTTGGCTGAGCGTCCCTCTTCCTGGAGTATCTTTAACAGGCGATGACGGAGATCTTCACACTCCTTCAGTGAGTTAGCTTTGTGTTCTTGATAAGAACCGAGGAACCCAGCTCTTTCAAGTCTAAAGTCCATGACGTCAACATCTAGAGAGTCAAGAACTTGACAAATTGCTTCACCCTCATCGATCTCACTAAGGGTCGCCAAGAACAAAGAACGGATCTCGTCTCTAGAAACGCATGGTTCGACTAGCTCGTAGAAGCGTCGAACGGCTCGAACGCGATAATGATGCATGTCCAACAAATCATGCTTGTTGCTGAGCTTGGGCATCCATAAATCGGTGTTTCCGCAGCAGATTCGAGCGCATTCGCCAACCTCGAAGGCAATGCGGCAACGTTCCTCATCATCTAGGCAGTTTTTGTATTCCTCGTTGAGCATCGTAATTTTCATCGCATTGTCGTCCAGTAGTTCAAAGCATTCGGTCGTCAAAATATTCGATTGATCAAGATGCCGCGGTTTAAAAATATGCGAGTGCTCTTGCTCTTGCCCTGGCCAATTTCCATGACCGGGATAATAAGAAGAAATTCCGTTGATCAATTCCTGAGCACTCGGTCGCAATGCGGGATGAAATTCAGTCATTCGTTTCATTGCTGAAATGAGCACTGAGAGCCGATCAGGCGGCAATCCGTTTCCAAAATTCTTGGGACATGTTCCGGCGTTTTGGAAATTCCAGAACGACATGTTGGAGGCAATTGTCTTTTGGTCGAACCGGAGAACAATTTCAAAAAGCACCATACCCACACTAAACCTCTTTCCTTTCGTTTGTGGCGCCCACCTGTAAATGTCAGATTTTGCAGTGTACTGGTTTTGACTTTTCTCTGGCGCCGAATAGCGCGCTGAATGCTTGCTGGCCAAATAACGTTGCCTAATACTGGTATGCAAGTGATAGCCAGTCAGACCACAATCGGCCAGCTTTGATGTACCCGTTTCATCGAATAGCACGTTGCTCTGAAACGCGTTAAACGTAAGGAAAATGCTCTACAAACTGGCTTTATGCATCGATGCAACAAGTCGTTGTCATGCAGCTTGACTAACGCGGAAAGAATTTCGTGCATAATTTTCCATATTCGTGGTATATCGGCTTGCAGTTTTCCATTGTCAATCAGTTCTCGCAATGAACCGCCCGAACAGTGATCCATTTTAATAAGAAAAAAACTTGCTTCCTAAAGTGTTCTTCACAATAAAAGAACATGCCTGCGTGATCGGATAGTGGCAAACAATATGAGAATGCACAAGTGCCCTGATCGCGGCCAGTTCTTTTTTGTTTGGACAATCATTGACTGAAATGCACTTCACAGCGTAGACGACTTTGTCAAATTTATGCCTAAAATAATGCTTGGTCACAGTGCGCGGAGTGACGATGCAAACCTTGCTCGAAACACCACGCTACAAGGGCCGTTTCCAATTAATTCAATGTCTGCATAGCCATCAGTTTGCAATGCTTCGAGAGCCGCAGAATTGTCGAAATTAAGCATATCGAATAGAAGAATTTAACGACAAAGCGACCCGAAGAAACGCACCAGAATTGAAAAGAGAACAGGCGTACTGCGATAAGAAAAAAAATCAATGTTCACACAAAGAAAAAAACACGAGTTCGAGAACAATTTTGTCTTACATGTGCTCTCTGAAGCACGTTCGACATTGAATAATCATGGTCAAGTACTTAAAATAGCTTTGTGTAAAATCGAATGAATATCGTCCACGTTTTACATAGCAGCGAGACATTGCAAGCTTGATGTGTAAGTCATAAGCTAGATCTTATTTAACCAACTAGTTCTATTTATACGCTAACATAATTGACAATTGTCGTTCTCTCTGTTCTAGCTTCATGTAAGAAAATGTGCAGAAATTGTTCTTTACCACTTAATCCATCCTAGACGTGCCGAGAGATTATAGGGCCGGCTTTATCTTTTGACGTCCGTCATGCCATCACGTTTCTCACGGCCATTTCACAATTCAAGACAATTTACTTGAGGCGAATTTCTAAACACAACATCCAAAGGCAGCTTGTTCTTTTAGCATCCCGATGACTAAAATGAATCAAGAAACGAAAGAGCTCCATATCCATAGTTTTGTGCTAAAGACCTGTTTGAAATATCACGCATCTTTGACGACAAAAGCAATGCAGATTCATTGGACATTTTTGATATGCGTCTGATCTAGTGTGAGGCCCAAATCATGGAGTTGCGAGGAAACATTTCATGTGCTGATGGAATTATACACTTACTGTAACTTCGTCAACGCGCCCGTGCCCGAGATGCTTTGGCGAAGCTCTTAACAGCTTTTTTCACTCACTCAAACGTCCCACGGTCCCTTTATCATACGGCAAGCCATCACGCAATAAGCCTTCAGATTTGCGATGCTTCAACACCAGGACCAATAGAAGGGCAACAAAACGAGGGACTTGTCACACACATTTCCACCGACAACTTGAATTGCAATTCAATGCACTTTGCAAAGTGGCTCGTTTCTTTGAATCGATCGCTAAGTGAGGTGCTGTGTCAAATCTTTTTATCAGAAGAAGCATGTTTGTTCTTCGACTGCTGTCGCCCGTCTCGCTGCTGCCTCTGCGAAATTCTTAGTGGAAGTAGAATCTGCCCTTCTGGATTCACTTACAATGCCCAATTCGACAAATGTTTGTCTCAAATCCGATGTCTTTCTTGGACGCCAAGTCCAGCTGCGTGTCCACCGGTGGCCATTTGACGTCTGTTCAGCAGGCTTTTGAGAATGCCAAGTTGACTCGTAAGTTTGCAGATGGCTTTGGAAATAGATAAAAAAGAATTCAGAAGATGCCATACACTTCTTTCCCGGTGAAAGCGATTTCTGGATTGGAGGTGACGACATTGAATCGACTGGGACCTGGTCTTGGAGAGACGGCGCCGTTCAGCTATTCGAACTGGGCCACAGGCTTGTTTACCACCTCTTCTACCAGGAAAATTCAGGCTATCCGGCGCAAACAGATGGGACGGATTGCATTGCCCTCCAAGTCTCGAGTTCAAAGTGGTGGAACGTCAACTGTTTCATTACCAAGGCATACGTCTGTGAGGCTCCGCAGATTGAGCTTCTGACATGTCCACCTGTAACGGCACCTGTTTGCCCAACACTTCTGCCAAGTTCGGCAGCAACTTGTCCAACTTGCGCACCATGCATGCCGATATTGAAGTGTCAACCAGAATGGACGTATTTTGAAGAATCCGGCTCTTGCTACAAGGCAAGTTTAAAACCTGTCAGATGATGATTTTCTGAAAAAATTGAAGGTATTCTTTCAAGGGTCTTGGAGCGAGGGGCAGGCAACATGTGTTTCAGTCGGAGCTAATTTAACACCGTTACATAGCGAAAATGAAGTAAACTTCGTTGGCTGTAAGTGCAGACGCCCTTTGCTTTTTTTCTACATTTTAGCTATCGCAACGGCGAATATAGTTATTTCGGACAATAGACTTGCAACCTGGATTGGTTTACACGAAGTGTCGCCGGGAGTTTGGAAATGGATCGACCTTTTTACTATACGACATGGATACCCGGCCATCCGAGCTCTGATTCGACGGTGAATTCATTATTTTCTTTACGATAACTTTCAGTCCACCTGCGTGACGACCTATTT